>BQNB010071529.1:0-32741 GCA_026074375.1 Tanacetum coccineum
TGTTGCTTCAGTAAGGCCTTTTGTGTCTTCTTTGTTGCATCATTTCCTCCAAAGCGAGCTTTAATAGCTATAAACATAGATTGAGCATCAGCATACTGGTTAAAGGTAAGCTGATGTTCATTTGGGAGTGCCATGAGGAGAAGACTTCTGGCTTTGACATCATTCTTCTTGCAAATCTTTTCTTCAGTAGTAGAGGGCACAGTCATCTTCAATGCTGTTGATGGACCAGATTCTGGTGCTGTAACAGGAATAGGCACCCACGAATTTCCATTTTCTATTACCTCCCATAATGCATAGTCTTGGATCTGAAAGTACTGCTTGATTCTGATTTCCCACATCTCATACTCTCCTAGTTTGAGAATGGGAAGCTTTGCCAACGAATTGTTCTGAGAATTTTCTAACTCCATTTTCCCTAGATCAAAGTTTCTCAAAGCACAGGCTCTGATACCACTTGTTGATCCCACGCCTTGATCGATTCTTTATGATATAAAGAGTTTGTTACCTTGGAAGAATCCAAAATAACAAAGATTGAGACTTTGTATGTATACCAAAGTGTATGCGGAATCTACACTTTGATACTCTAGAGAAGTTTATTAATGAAACAGTAATGAACACAAACAAACAATAAACACAAAACTCACTGCTTCAATATTATAAATAATACGAGTACTCTTTAAGTACTGGGGTTACAAAACCTTGAAGCTATTACAAAATTCTCTCTAAATGTATCTCTTAAAGTTCTATCTATCACTACTCTAGGGATCTCCTTTTATAGAAATACAAGGAGCCCTTTACAAATATATCTGCCTATCTATTAGGATCAGTTATAATTCAAAACTAAACATCCCGAAATACTCTCCATGCATTCTTATCTTCAGTTTAGCAGCTTTGACCATTTAGCAGTACAAATTCCTTCAACTAGCAGTATTAAGTAACATTGGCAGTTCTAACTTAATACTGGCAGTACTAACTTTGTACTGGCAGTACTAACTCCTTTAGTACTGTTGGCAGTATAAAGTCATATGAAGATTTATTCCTAACATATGATATCCTAAGATAAACGCAAGAGGATGTAAACATACCCAAATTAGTGTGTGCACTATTTTTAAAATGACATTGAAGTGCCACTTTTGACTCCACTGAATGTTGTTTGATACATAAAATTTGACTTTTATGATATGTATCTAACAACATTAAAGGCTTTTGGTTTTAAAAGCTCCCCCTCAAAAATTAATCCACATAAATATGACATTTTTGAGAAATTGATCCACTTATAAAATTATATGAGGACGGGAGTGTTTAACATATAATTTTGAAAGATACCACAAGTATTATACCATAAGTATTTGACATTTAAAGTTCTTCTTGAAAAATTGTGTTCAACAATTTTGAAAAATCATTGAAAGAATATTTCTCTTCTTTTCTTAGGATAAGTGCACTGAAACGTACACTCCCTTATGACATTTAGGTCCTCTGAAGTAACTGTAAGACGTTGTCATGAGCTCAAAACTTTGAATATTTTGTTTCATTAGCTCAAGACCCGAAAAGATTGATCTTCTCGTTGTTAGGATAAGTTATCTTTAAAGATACATTTTCCTTACATTGAAGTCCGGGTTATGCACTGAAATGTACATAAGCCATTGAGAAAATTATAAATGACATGTTTTAAAGCGTTTGAAATCTTGCTCGAACTTCATTTACACGCCCGTGTCAATGTTAATCGACATTTCTAGGTACGTAAATGTTATCGGTTCCAAGAGACACGTCGAGAAGATTCTTTTTGGTATTTTTTGAAACTTTCTGATTTTGTATTTTGTTTTTGAAAGATTTTCTATTTTTTTATTTTGTTTTTCTTGGTTTTATATTTTTGTATATTGTTTTTCAAAAATATTTACAAGTTGATGTTTGATGAATATCAAGCAGATTCATTTACCAGAACCTCCAGTTTGCTGGAGTCAAACATCTGATACCGAGTCATCTGACAAGGTACTGAAACTATCTTATGACAGAGCTTTAGTAAATAACTCATCTAACTGGTATTCAGTTCCGACAAAGAATAATTCAACAATACCCCTTTTAACCTGTTCTTTGATAAAGTGATATCTGACATCAATGTGTTTGGTGCGGGAGTGTTGAACCGGGTTGCACGAGATAGCTATGGCTGCCTTTGAGTCACAATACATAGGTAATTTATCAAAGTGAAATCCATAATCTGTGAGTTGAGTTCTCATCTAGAGGACTTGAGCATAACACGCAGATAGAGACACATACTTGGCTTCAACTGTTGACATAGAAGTGCAGACCTGCTTCTTGGAGGACCAACTAATGAGCTTATCACCACCTAGAAATTGTATACCACCAGAAGTGCTTTTGCGTGTATCAAGACAACCTGCGTGATCCGAATCTAAAAAAGCAGTTAGTTCAAAACTGGTCTCCTTTGGATACCAGAGTCCTATGTGAATGGTATTCTTAAGGTACCAAAAGATCCGTTTAACCTCCTTGCGGTGCTTTTCCATTGGTCTCACTTGATAAAGTACACAATAACATGTTGCATGTACAATATCCGGTCTACTTGCTGTTAAGTACATGAGTGACACGACCATGCTACGATATTTTATTTATGTAGAAGAGATAAATCAAACACACATCAAGATATATTATATGATTCTAGAGAGAGAAATATGTTGGAAGGTTTCTAAAGAGAGAAAGTAAAGTACTATGTGTTATTATAAGAAACCAACACCTTCTCTATGTGTGGAGAGGGTTTATATACTTGTACACGATTTGGCTACCCATGGATAATCCATGGGTCGGCCCATTTACTTAACTTACTTGCGTAAACTACGATCTAGGAATATAAATACTGGAAGTGACCGATACTTTTAGAGAATCCTAACAATCTCCCCTTAAAGGAGGTCACTCCAGTTTACAATTCTCATAAACTTAGCAATCTATGATTGTTCTTCAATCTTACTCGTAGACTTGAACCTTGATCATTATCTTGTATCTTTTGTAGTGTTCTTTGATCTTTAAACTTGAGCTTGTTCCTTCATGCTTTATCTTGTCTTAAACTTCTTGAGATCATAAATCTTGCATCATCACTTGATCATCTTTGTAATACTCGTCTATTTGTGATCTTGTGTCTTTGGACCAACATGCTCATACTTTATGTCATCTTGCAAGTTATCTAACAATCTCCCTTGATAATCTTTATCTTGATCACTTTACGTCTTTAAGGAAGATGTTGAATATCATAGTAGCGGAATTCTTTATCTTTGTTTGATTTTAAGCTTTCTTGATTTCTTGAAACTTTAAGTTTTAAGTATGAGCATGCGGTTATGAATCTGAATCAGTTGGAAAGAGGTTGCGCCACCGACATCTAATCACGCACTTATAAGGGTTAGCAATAAACAACAAATATAGACGAATATGGCTTTGTCATTCGTCGAAGTTCGGTTGCGTTAACCTCTGGTTCCCCGCTTTACAGTATAAATATTGTACCTATGATCAGGTAGATTCAAAGAACCTCATTGACATGGTTTCCAGCTGTACTAGCTTGTTCTCATTATCAAAATGTCTCAAAGCAGACAACACGATAAGAGTGAATTCATTAGTTACTATCTGATCGATATCCAGTTGACACAAGCTTGATTCATATAGAATCTCGTAAGTCACCTACCATAGTGCTGTTTGATGTTGACACTGGAAGGATTTCTATTCGTTACTATGAAACTAAGGAGTATCACTCTGAATGTTCTAGCAAGATCACAAGGATAATGCGTAGGACTCTTAGATACCATTTGTGTTCTTTGTTTGTGAACACCAACTACATTTTGGAATTGTGTCCTAATGAGATTTATATTGAAATCTTTTGGCTCTAGACTCAATAAGTGCATTTTGGTTTTAGTAATCGAAGGCTGGAACTGACTGCCATCTTTTCAATACCAACTAACTCAGAGTGAGAAAGTCGATAGATAACATGTTATCTCTATGAGAAATAAAACAAGAATCTTTTGAGAGACCTTGAGTGGCTGGGAAGGGTTGTGCATTGTATCACTAGTTCCATGATGTCTATCTTTAATACCAGAAATCATCTTTGTGATTCTGAAAGCATATGTATTGACCTGGATTTGCCTAAAGTGTAGGGAGGGATTCTTTCTTTTCACCCTTTATCTTTACATTTCTTTTCTATTCTTCAACCCCTTCAATGTTTACCAAGTTGTTATTACTAGCACCTTGTTGTGATTGTCCAAGTGCTAGCTTATGCCTTAGTCAACATTATTCCTTTATATTCATTCAACTCCATCTTTCCTAAGGACTTCTAATTTTGTCTAGTGGAATGTCCTTGGGTAGATTCCTCTAGTTCTGGTTGGATCATCGGTCATATACCTAATCTTAACCACCTTATGACTTCATTGCCATCGTGAATTAATAGGTTGTTGGGTATAGAGATCAAAACCATAAAACCATTTGAAAATCAATCAAAGTACTTATGATATAAATCAAAGCGATTAGTACTTTGATAGTTTCATCTTTGAGAAATGCCCCCTACACATGTGCATCGATAATTGAAAATGTTTTGCACATGAAGGAAAAAGCACGCACTTGAGTCTTATTAGATCACGTTTTATAGTCACTGATTGAGTCTGATTATACCCTTTATAAATATAAATATAAATATAAAATATACTTATAAATATATAATTAAGAGGATAAGAATCAAAAATCTCTCAATGTAGTAAATCGGGAGTATGATTCCCAGGTCGTTATCCCCAACGAGGAATGCAATTGAAAGTCGAGAGGCGTTTTGAGAATCGATACTTGAATGTAACAAGATTATGATTGGTTATCTAAAACTACGGGAAAATTAAGGCAAAAACATAAAAAAAAATTAAGGTAAGATAAATTTTAACTAAACACGCAAAACGAGAATCCTAAACGGGACCTAAAACCCTAAATTATCAAAATTAAGTCCTAAAATGATCTTTTTGCTTTTTATAAGTCTTAATTGACTAAAATGCTAGAACACAGAAAACTAGACAAAAAACGGAAGTGACTAGGGCTTAAAAACACTAAAAACGTGAACGTGGGATTCAATATCGTTCTTTAAAAAACCAAAATTTGCAATTTTAACCTTACGAAAGCAAATCTAATTTTCCTAACTCCTAAATGTTAAAAGAAAATTTTCTAAAAAAGAATCATATTTTTTTGACTTTTTTATAATTTTTTATGAATTAAAAATGATTTTAATGAAATTAAATGTTTAAAAGTACTAAACTAATTATAAAAATTCTGAAAAAATTGGCAAAAGTGCTTTGAACAATGAGGAATCTAATAAAATTAAGCTGAGGAAAACAGCTTATCAAATAAGCCAAAAACTGCTTATAAGCCAAAAGAGCTAAAATGTGTATAAAAGATTAATTATGCAAAGTATAACCGAAAAAGTCTCAAGGGCGAGTGGTAGAGGGAGTGTGTGTAAAAATGTTTGGTGAATAGGGGTGAGGTCCCGGGTTCGAGTCTTGCTCACCTGGGACTTCCCCTAATCCCAAACGTTTTTGTTTTCCATTTTCTTTACAACTTTTTACAAAAGCACTAAATAAGAAATTTTTACAAAAGCACTTTTTTATAAATAAAAAATAAGCATGAAATAAGCTGTAAAAGGACATGATAAGCAAAACTATACTAAGCCTTAAAATGCAAAATGTTTAGCAAATTAAGCACTAAAAAGCAAACCACAAAGAGAATTAAGCTAAGACAGGTAATAAGCTATATCTAAAAAGCACTTAAGGAAAAAATAAGCAAGCAAAATAAGCTAGAAAGACAGATTAATCAAAAAGCTATAAAACTTAGAAATTTTAATCTAAAAGGCAAATAAGCTCAAATAAGCTCTAAACTAAAGGAATTAAGCTAAAGAGGACTTATACTAACCTAATAAGCTATACTAAACCTAGAATAAGCAAATGCACTAAGCTAATAAGCCTAAATAAGCAAATAGCTTTTTGGCCAAAACTGATAAGCAAAAAGGGCAAGAGGGACTTTTCTAGCTTAAAAACAAACTAGCAAAAGGATCCTTATGGCTTAGTGGCTTATACCACTAAGAAGAATGGCCAAAAAGCTACAATAAGCAACAACCAAAAAGCATTTTAAAATTCACAATAAGCCACAACAAGCATTTGAAAAAGCAATTTCTCAAATTTTTTAAACACTTAGCACTTTTGATAGTTTTGGAAAAAACTTAAAACAACAATGCAGGCTTTTAGACTATGATTCTAACCTGTTTTAACACTTGCACAAACTAAAAAACATCACAAATCAACAATAAGCAAAAGCACAATCAAATAAGCAAATGCAATGAGCTTTAAGCTAACAGTTTCAAACCATAATTTTTTAAAACCTTAAAAATGAGATTTACTACTTAAAAACTTAAACAAACTGATTTTTAGACTAATTTAAGCTAATCAAAGTTGACTCAAAAGCACAAAGCAGGTTTTGACCCATTTTCACCCATTTTGTCTACTGTCCCAAACACCCTTTTAAGTTTTCTAAGTCCTTTTAAAAGCTGGTTTTCAAAGATATAAGCAAAGTTATTATAAAACAGATAACAAACTAGCAATATTGAACATAAATAAGCACAATCCAATCAAAAATAAGCACTACAATAAGCAAATAATCAATAAGCAGTTTTAAGGCAATAAAGACAGTTTTGCATAAAAACTTAAATAAAAGACATATAAGCATTGAACAAAGACAATAAGCATAAAACTAACATAGGCAAGCATAAATAAGCAAATAAAAACAGAAAATAAGCAATAATAAGCACTAAAACAGTAAATAAGCTTAAAAATGGAAAATGAAAACTTACAAATACCCTTGCTCAAAACAGGGTATACAAAACAATCTACAAGCTCTAGCTTGTCAAAAGACAAGCTAGTGAGGTCTATAAGCTCTTCCCAAGCTAGCTTATCATCCAGAATTAGCTGAGGTGATTTTGGGGTGATTTCTTTTTGGTTTTTTTTTAAAATTTTCTTAGGTACTTAAGCTATTAAGTTAAAACAGGTTAATGATAGTTATATAAGAGCTTATAAAGAGCTTTTAAAACACTTTTGTCAACAATAGAACACGAATTCTTAAAAAGAGAAATTTTAACTAAAACTTGATTTTCATTAATTCAAAAACAAACGTTACAATATTAAAAGGTTATACTAATTTTAGCTGAAAGAAAACATTAACTAGATAAAAAGACTCCCTGCCCAAAGGCTTACAATGAGTCCTATATATATTACTCTAATGAAGGTTCTAGGTCTTGAGTCCCTTTGATGTATGTTTCTTCACTAAGACATCTCAAGGGTGTGCTTCTTGTATGAGAGAGTCCAAAAGCTCATCTTAGCCATTGATTATGAGTGTTCCCCAAGTTGTATGATCAAAGCCATTGATTTCTTGTCATTTTCCTTGAACGAATAGGGGAGCTAAGGATTGCCAAGTTGGCAATTGGTGGGATAAGGTTGGCAAAGGTGTTGGTCGACATAGGGGAGAAGAAAGGGGGATGATGTTGGTTTGTTATTTGGCGGGTAGTAGAGACAGGGAAACTGAGAAAGATGTATAGTTGTTCCCGCGCCTATTTTGAAGTTTGGGAAATGGCAAGAAAGGTCCCTCAAGGTGTATAAGTGTATAGCATCCATCGTCCTTGAGTTTTGCAAATTTGGCCCTTTTGGTTTGTTGATGGGTTGCACCGTTAGTCCTTAAAGGACTAACGGGGTAAAGGTTATAAGGGTTGGGGAAAACGGGGGTGTTAACAAGGGTATGGGATTATAAGCTACTAGGAAAACAGATAAGCTCAAAGAATAAGCTAAATAAGCTGGAATGTAGCTTATGCACACAGCAGTACTAACCTTGGAAGTTAGTACTGTTGGGCATAGAGATGGGCTTAAAAACTCAATAAGCACAAGTAAAAGGGGATTAAGCTAACACAGCTTATCAAACAAACAACATAAGCTGATAGGAACACAATTGAGCTTATGAAATAAGCTCAATAAGCCTAAAATGAAAATAAGCAGTTCTCTACACTAAGCTAGGCTAAAACAGTGAAGAGGCAACTTCTAGCTTAAAAAATAAGCTTTTAAGAATTTTTTAGGGCTTGAAATTGAAAAGGGCTTTATCAAAGAGCTTATTGGATCTTAAATAAGCCAAAACTAGGACTTCTTAAGTAATAAAAAGCTAAGAAAAGAGCTTAAAAGGTCATCATGTCCAGGGGAGACTTAGTGCTAAAAACAAGGGCTTATTTGACAGCTTTTTAAAAGCTGTCAAATAAGCTTAAAATAAAAAAAAAGTTAAAACAGCTAAAGTACTCTAGGACATGGACTTGTGCACAACTTTTGAGCTTCTACAACACATTTAAACCTGCTGAATTTTTAGAGTGAAAATGGGCTTTTGTTTTTAAAAAAAAAATATACTTAAGTCTTGGGCTATTTTGACTTACCAAGTCAAATGACCAAAGGGTTTGTGACAGCTTTTTTAAACACACAAAAACACTCTTTTTTACACTAAAACATAAGATCTTAAGTGCTTAACCAAATAAGCACTTTAGACTTTCTTAAAAACACCACAGTTTGAAAAAGTGACTTAGAAAAACTTTGAAAAACTTTTTTCAAACTTAAAAACTTATAAAAACAGCTTAAAACCAGCTTAATACTTAAGCTAAAACTAACTTGAGACCACAACCCATACCAAAAACTATTTTGACCCGTTTTTAGTGTTAACCCAAACACTCCCTTAATTTTTGAAAAGTGATTTTAAACCCTATAAAAACTAAGTTAAACTGAAATTTTGAAAGGCTAATAGTACTTAAGCAATTCAAGACTATAAAAAGATAAAAAGCATATCAAATAAGCACTTAAAAATGGAAATTAAGCTAGGACAGAAATAAGCACTTTTAGACAGTTTTAAATAAAATTGCATAAAAATGAAATGCAATGACTAGAAGGCATACTTTAAGCACTAATAAACATCAATAAGCACACAAGAACAGAAATAAGCTAAAAATAAGCTAAATAAGCTATTGCTACAGTACTTTTAAGCAAAATTTAAAAGAGATGTACCTTTAACCCTTGCTCAAAACAGGGTTCTTGGAACCTAATAAGCTCTAAATTCCTACCCCACAGCTTATAAATAAGCTAAGACTAAGCAATACCAATAAGCCATCCAATTCTGCTTATTCATCCATACTTTGCTCACACAGTAACTTTGTCTCTTTTTGTGAATTTTCCTTAAAGTTTTGTGAAAAATGTTTATAAACAGATTATATGATATAGAAAAAGTAAAACAAGTAACTTAGAAACACAATGAGTAAAATCAACTTAACTTAATTTTCATTAAAAGAAATGGAGTACAAGTACATGAAAAACCTTTAACTGAAAAACTCAAACTTAAAACACTAAAAACTATTTAAAACTACACTTAAACTACATACTGCCACCATGGGCTTTACATTGCTTTATATAGTAGAAATACGACTAGGGTTCACTTGGCTTCTTGTCTTCATGCTGATGTGCTTGTTTGTAAACACACAAACACAAGTGTGTTTGTTGTGAGAGTGCAAAGACACAATGATCCTGGCCCTCCAAATTTCTTGCCCTCCAAGCCGAAAATTTTCAACCATTGATTAGTTTTGGTGGGGGTTTGGATTGCCAACATGGCAAACCCATGTGGGTGTGGGGTTATGAGATGGTGAGGTTTTTGGAGGTTTATGGGAAGTCAACCAATGGTGAAAATGACAGGGGTGTGGGGTATGGGATTTGGCGGGAAACCCACGAAGGAGATATACAGTGATTTAAATGTTAGGGGTGAAGTTTGTGGCTTTGGCAACATTGACCCCTCATGGTGTGTGTATAGCTTACACCACACGTCCTTATGTCTTTTGAGAGTTTGGGACTTGGCAAAACAACCCCCCAAGGGTTATATTTGCAATTACACCACTCGTCCTTATTAGTTATAGCTCTTTCCATTTGGCAGTTTAGCCCCTTGTAGTTTATCTTTCCCACATTGGCAGTTTCACCCCTTCTCTTTCTTTCTCTCATTTCTTCTATTTAAAATAAGTTTAGGGATTTACAAGTTTAGTCCCTAAACTTGTTTTTCTTGACTTTTGGCTTCGGGGTTGACTTGGGTTGACTTTCTGTTGACTTTTTCAGGCTTGGGCTTGGACTTTGACTTTGTCTTTTTCCTGCTTTTCCATTCCGAGTCCGGTTTTGTCGTTTTGGCTTCGTTTTTTGTCCTTTTCTTAAATATCCGTTCCTGCACAATACAATTAGCAAAACAAGCGTATATTTGGCATTTTAAGTCCGTTTTTGGTTATTTTAGCTCGTTTTTAAAGGTAAAAGGTATGTGTAATTAAACACATACCAAAAATCCCCTCATAATTATAGGTATTGCCGTGTCCTCACGCAATGCTATGAAGTAAGCATTTGGAAAACTAAGAATCTCGAACACCCTCGACTAATAACTTTGAAAAGTAGCTAAGTGTTTATCGAGGAAGTTAAAGATTCATAAGTTTTGAAAATCCCCGCCTTTACCATTTTTTATATGTACACCTATTCTACCATCTTTTTGTATTTTTCATTTTTCTAGAACGTTTTGACTTTCGTTATTTAATAACTTTGAGGGATTATAGAAACCAAGAGCATTTTGATCAGAAGGAGAAGAATGCCCCATAAAAGGATAAATACATCGTTCCCGACTTTTTCACCTTTTTTCCAAACCAAGCTTAAAAACGAAATCATGTTTATTTTGAGTTAAGATGCTAACACTACTCATATTTGTAATTGGTAAACTTTTCACTCCCCGACAACTTTATACCTTAAGTGTATGTGCCTATTTAGAATTTAAACATGGATCAATGTTTT
The DNA here is from genome assembly GCA_026074375.1 of Tanacetum coccineum. Taxonomy (NCBI): domain Eukaryota; kingdom Viridiplantae; phylum Streptophyta; class Magnoliopsida; order Asterales; family Asteraceae; genus Tanacetum; species Tanacetum coccineum. Next base: position 10,896 of record BQNB010071529.1, read on the forward strand.
GCATTTTCTATGTTTCACGTTCCACCCGAGAAAATAATGACGTTTAAAGGCGGAGATCATACCATGAGCGACTTTCGTCTCGGCACATCCCAACCTTGCGGTTAAGTGACCAGGCTTTTGAACCCAAGAGACTAGTTTCGGGGACTCACGGGCCCATGTTTAAAAAAACTCTCAGGTTTTTGTAAGCACCATAAGCTTATATAATATATATAGCCAAAGTTCAAAAGAATATTCGAGTTTAACAAAAGAAGTTTTTTATTTACATTTAACATTAACTAATTTACGCAACTTGTACACCTTGACCTTTTTAGAAGGCTGCAACATGGTTGTGAGCCTGGCAAGATGCATAAAACTTTTATCAGTCTCGGATGAATCTATTCTTATATGGGTTTCTTTAGAAGGACTGTAAAATCGGTTGTGAGCCGACAAGGATACAAACTAACTTTTATCACCCACAGTTTATTATATTTTTGCATTTTCACTTTTTTTTCTATATTGGGAAAACGTGTCAATTTTTGCAAAAATTCAAAGTATAAATAAATTTGAAACTAAGTCCTAAAGTTTTTGTATATAATACATAAAAATTATTGATTTAAGTTTAATTATCCAAAAAGTAGCAAGTAGATTAGTCGGTTAGAATCTTATGGGAGAAAAAGCGACAGATTACACAAAATGAGCTCTATGATTTCCAATTAATCCTTGGTTCTAGCATACAACTATTACTTAACATCTATCATTTTTCGTTCTTCGCGGATTTGTGAACGCTTAGTCTAAAAGTTAAGGAACAAGCTAGAGCTCAACACGCTCGATCGAGTCAAAATTTATTCCTATTCTACACAGCAAGAAAGTCAAAATTGTGACAAAACACTTATTTTATTTTTGAAAATTTTTAAATTTTTTCATTTTTTTGAAATTTTTGTTGGTAAAAAACGGGATTGGATTACGTGTTGATTAAACAACGGTCCTGCAGGGAAAAAAAATCAAATCGAAGATCCCCCCATTACTAGAATGAAACATGTCTCAATGTGGTACGAAGGGTCTTAAGTAATCTAAGCCGTTTATGAGTATTGCTTAAGTTAATCGTTAGTGATAAGAGTTAGGATATCGGGATTCCCAAATGAAGCTGAGGATTGTGAAGCTCTTGTGATCGAAGGACAAATAGCACGAGAGGCTTCAAAAATCCGGGACATCCTGGACAATACTGAACAAAAACACAACACACGGAAAAGGAAAAAAGAGGGCAACGCCTCCTCACTACAATAAACACTTATTCATACTAGAATACTGCTAATACTTAAAACTAGGATATGCATGGGGTTGCCTCCAAGAACGCGATGCTTAGGGTCACTAAGCTTGACCCAATTCTGAATTCAGTTGTCCTTAGGGAAGGTTTGGAGGTCAGGGATATCCATAAGCAGGGATAGGGATATCACCTCCAAAGTAGTGGCTTATGCGATGACATTTACTTTGACGTTTGGCCCGGAGCAGTTCTAGATAAACTCAAAGGTGCCATACGGAAAGACTTGAACAAGGTAAAATGTCCTGACCATCGGGATTTTCAATTTGCGGAGAAAAATTTTCATCTTGAGTAAGAGGAGGACTTGATCACGACGTTGTGAAAAACGCGTGCGGTTTTTGATCTTTGCGTCATGAATCCTCTTAGTTTTCTCTTTGTAAATCAAAGAATTTTCATAGGCTTGATCACGCAGTTCACTTAATTCATTGAGTTGAACTTTGCGTTGGTCTCCCGCGGTTTTGAGATCAAAGTTTGCATGTTTAAGGGCCTAGTAGGCTTTGTGCTCCAACTCAATCGGCAGATGACATGCCTTTCCATATACAAGCTTGTACGGAGTGCACCCGATGGGTGTTTTGTACGCTGTACGGAAGGCCCAGAGAGCGTCATCCAGTTTGTCCGACCAAGAGGCACGATTTTCGCCCACTGTCCTTTCAAGAATTCTTTTTAAGCCACGATTTGATACCTCAACCTGCCCACTTGTCTGTGGGTGATACGCGGTGGAGAGACGATGAGTGACTCCATATTTAAGCATGACCTTTGCAAACTGGTCATTGCAAAAATGTGTTCCACGATCACTAATGATGGCACGAGGGGCACCGAATCTAGCAAAGAGAGATTTAAGAAATTTGCAAACTACTCGGGCGTCGTTTGTGGGGAGCGCCTTCGCTTCAACCCATTTTGACAGGTAATCGACAGCCACAAGTATGTATTTGTTTCCTTTTGATGATGGGAACGGTCCCATGAAGTCTATGCCCCAAACGTCAAAGATTTCACAAACTTGGATGGAATTTTGAGGCATCTCATCCCTTTGTGAAATTTTTCCTTGTCGTTGGCACGAGTCGCAATTTTTAACCAACTCGTGGGCATCTTTGTAAATTGTAGGCCAAAAGAATCCAGCATCAAAGACCTTTTTGGCGGTGAGATTTGCACCGTGATGTCCCCCGGTGGGTCCATTGTGGCAAGCTTCGAGTATGTCGAGAGCTTTTTTGCCGTGCACACACCGCCAGATCATTTGATCTGCACAGACTTTGAACAAGGTAGTGTTTGACATCTTTGAAAAACTTGTTTTTCTGCTGGGATGACATTCCCTTGACAATGAAGTTCCCCGCATGGTAGTTTGCGAAATCTGCAAACCATGGGGTACTATCAACACGAAGAGCAACCGATCCAAGAGTTTCGAGAGGAAATGTTTCCGTGATTTCCTTGTTCTCGAGTTTATCTTGATGAGGGTTCTCAAGTCTGGAAAGATGATCGGCGGCCAGATTCTCTGCTCCTTTTTTGTCTCGGATGATAACATCGAATTCTTGGAGCAAAAGGATCCACCGCATCAGTCTTGGCTTAGCATCCTTTTTAGTGAAGAGATACTTTATAGCAGAATGGTCGGTATACACTATGCTCTTGGACAAAACGATATATGATCAGAATTTCTCAAAAGCGTACACTACGGCAAGTAATTCTTTTTTCGGTCGTAGTGTAGTGTGCTTGAGCTTCGGTCATGGTTTTGCTGGCATAGTGAATTGGCTGGAAATGCTTGTTTTTTCATTGCCCTAGGACTGCCCCAATTGCAAAGTCACTTGCATCGCACATGAGTTCGAAGGGCAAGTCCCAGTCGGGAGCAATCAAAATTGGAGCCTCGGTCAATTTTCTTTTTAGTGTATTAAAGGATTCGATACACTCTTTTGAGAAGAAAAATGAAGTCTCTTTTTCAAGCAGGTGAGTCATTGGGCGGGCTATTTTTGAAAAGTCTTGTATGAAATGTCGGTTAAAACTGGCGTTCCCAAGAAAACTACGGACACCTTTCACAGTAGTCGGGTGAGGGAGCTTGGCGATAACGTCAACTTTAGCTCGGTCGACCTCCCGACTTAGAGATTTGTGTCCAAGAACAATGCCTTCCTTCACCATAAAATGGCTTTTCTCCGAGTTTAGGACCAAATTAGTGTCTTTACACCGTTTTAACATTTTGTCCAAATGGGATAGGCATGTAGAGAAGGAATCCCCGAAGACTGAAAAGTCATCCATAAACACTTCCATTGTTTTTTCAATCATGTCATGGAAGATTGCCATCATACATCGTTGAAACGTGCCAGGTGCATTGCATAGCCCAAAAGGCATGCGGCGATAGGCAAACGTTCCGTATGGGCAAGTAAAGGTTGTCTTTTCTTGGTCCTTCGGGTCTATGGGAATCTAAAAGTAACCCGAGAAGCCATCGAGGAAACAATAGTATTGATTTCCCGCGAGTCTTTTGAGCATTTGATCCATGAAGGGAAGTGGAAAATGGTCCTTTCAGGTAGCTTCATTCAACTTTCTATAGTCAATGCACACTCTCCACCGTATGACCAATCGAGTCGGTATTAAATCATTTTCATTATTTTTGATGACGGTCATGCCACCATTTTTTGGTACACAATGCACCAGGCTTACCCATGGACTGTCAAAGATCGGATAAATTAATCAGGCGTCAAGAAGCTTTTCAACCTCTTTTTTGATGACGTCATGGATTTTAGGATTTACCCAACTTTGATGCTGAACCGTTGGTTCATAGTCATATTCCATGAGAATTTTATGGGTACAAAACTCTGGGTCAATACCCTTAATATCAGAAAGTTTCCAAGCGAGGGCTCGCTTGTGGGACTTTAGAACCTCGATTAGAGCGGCCTTTTACTCATTCTTTAAATCTTTTGTAATTATGAAGGGCAACTTGTTGTTACCTTCCAAAAATGCATATTCTAAATGAGGTGGCAAGTCCTTGAGTTCAACCTCAGGGGGCTCATTAACTGAAGATTTTTCATTGTTTGTTTCAAAAAATTTAAGATCTTTTCGAGTTTCTGGAAAATAATTTCCTTGAAGAGGTGGTGATGGTTCACTATTAAGAATTTCTTCGAGGATAAGAATGTCCCCTTCAGGGTCATAATACGTTAGATCAACTTCCGGTGAAGTTAGATCATCCTTTATAATAAGAAAAGAGTTGGCTTCTTCAAAAAGGAGAAAATCACTGTCCCCGAATGGCGTTATAGTCGGAGAAGAAGTAGAAACGATTGGATCATAGTAAGGAGTGGGATTGCCACTCGAGATCATATTTGAGAAACCAAGAACTTCTTGAGAGTATTCTTCATAAGCCATATCAATGACGTCAATTCGGTTTGCCGTCATATGATTGTAATTAGCCGTGTATCTTGAAGTTTGGTCCAGATTAAATGTGATGGCCTCTCTGCCAACACGAAGGGTTATTTCACCTTCGTATACATCTATCAATGCACGACCGGTCTTTAAGAAACCCCTCTAGAGAATTAAAGGTACTCGGGGGTCTGGCTCAAAATCTACGACCATGAAATCTGTTAGAAATTAGAACTTTCCTATCGTTACATAGACATCTTCGGCGATACCGATCGGTTCAGAGATCGAACGGTCCGCTAGCTCTAGCTTCATGCAAGTCGGGGTTAGTTCGGGAAGGGAGAGATTTTTCCATATGAAATCAAGCATAAGATTAATGCTCGCGCCAAGATCGGCCAAGGCGTTGCATGTATTAATCCCGGAGAATTCACATGGAATAAGAAATCGGCCAGGGTCTCTAAGTTTTTTTGGTAACTTGTTTAGTATGACCGCTAAGCAATTCTCGTTCAATAGAGTTCTAGCCATTTCACTCAACTTTTCTTTGTTTCCGATTAAGGTTTTTAGAGTCGAGGCGAATTTTGGCATAAGCATCAAGGCATCCGTAAAGCTAATTTCGAAACTCAAATCTCTAAAGATTTCGTAGAATTTCTCAATTTGGTCGTTAGCTTTTTCACGACGCCTTTCATCATTTCTTCTTGAAGGAAATGGAATTGATGTTTTTTGGTTAGGCATCGAAGCACTAACTGGAGCATTTACGGGCTCAGAGATTGATTCATGATGGACAACAGGGACAACCGGAGGTTGGACGTCTTCGGTGCTTCCGTTATTAGCAGGAGGCATCGTGTCCTTTGTGACCTCGGTCTCACGTTCCATTACTTTAGGAGAAGAAGTAATAGGAATCGTGGGTCCTTTGTAAGCAACACCACTTCGAGTGGTAATACCTTTCAAGTCCTCCTTCGGGTTAGTAACCGTGTTACTTGGGAGAGTTCCCGTACCCGAAGATGAAGCGGTATTGGCATTCACGAATTTGGAGAGCATGTCTGTTAAATTGGCTATTTGATTTTGTAAACCTTGGCCCTGATTTTGCATATTTCTCAATACAGCATCATTAGCCTTGACATAATTCTCAAAATCGGTCTTTGAAACACCTTGCACTTGCTGAGCAGGAGCTTGATAAGGTTGAGCTTGGTAAACTGGTGGTTGACTAGTTGGAGGTTGATACACTTGTCCTTGGTAGAAGTTATTTCCACGGTTTTGATTGGAATTGGTTCCTCGGTTTTGGTTGAAATTATTTCCTTGATTCTGATTGAAACGGTTTTGATTGTTTTGAATCAGAGGAAAACCAGGAGGTCGGATTTGGTTTGCAACCATCGGAGGTCTAGAATTTGTATTGCCTTGATTAAAATTGGCTGCAGCAGCTTGTGAAACGTACTCTTGAATGTTGTCCTGATAAATGTTACCATTTGTGGCTGGACAATTTCTATACGAATGAGCACCTCCACAAGTTACACAACTCTGCTCAACCGCTTTTACGGGTGCGGGAGCTTGGGCTTTTTGCTTTTCGACAAGCATAGTCTTCATCATGTTCTTAAGTTCAGAAACTTCGGTTGTAAGAGCAGCAACATCTGGTGAAATTCCGGGAGTAGATGAATTCGAACTCACTTTGGCAACGACTGCCTTGTTTCGTGAATTACGAACCTTGGATTTACTCTCGATAATTCTCAAGCATTCACGAGGCATCTTATCCAAAAAGTTTCCACCCGTATAAGAATTTATTGAATCTTGATCATTAACATTTAACGCATTGTAAAACGTATCTAGCTGATGTAATTCAGAAAATCCGTGATGTGGGCATGCTCGAAGAAGGTCATTAAATCGATCCCAAGCCTCGTAAAATGATTCGTCAAATCTTTGTTGAAATCTCGTGATTTCATTTCGAAGATTTGTCATTTTTAAAGGAGGAAAGAATTGATTAATGAATTTTGAAACAAGATCATCCCACGCCAAAATTAATCGAGGAGGTTCTTTTTCTAGCCAAATCCGGGCTGAACCTTCAAGAGAAAACGGAAAAAGCATAAGCTTAATTGACGTGCTCGGGACATCCGGGAATCTCATCGTTGAGGTAATCTTATTGAAATAACGGATGTGAGCATGTGGATCCTCTTTATCATGTCCGAAAAACTGCTTGTTTTGAACAAGATTGATCAAACCATGCTTCAACTCAAAATTAGCATTGATTTCAGGAATTACAATTGCATCCTCGTACCCCTCGGTGGGTGCTTGGAGCAATTGAGCCATAGTCCGGTTATCAGCCATCGGACCTAGGGGAGGAGCTGGATTTTCAATTGGTTCTTCAAGATTAAAAGGTTCAACAAAAGCCGGTGGGGCTTGTTGTTGTTGATGGTGAAGATTACGGGATTGAGATCGAGTGTGCATGCACTAAAATATAAAAAGAAAATTTACACCATTTTTTTTCTTTTTTTTGGTTTATCAAAAATGAATTCACAGTTTATTTTAATAACGGACTACGAAATAAGACAACTTAAACCTGATAATCAACAAGCTTCTCGGTAACTCTTTCGAAAAGAAAAACGCACAAAGGGGCGGAGGAATAAGAAAGCGCGAAGCTATTAAAAACCATTTTCCTTTAGGGTCGTAGTTCCAAGGAACAACCTGCCTTATACCCCTCTTTGAGTTTGTTTATCTTTTAAAAGGTGAACCGTACCTCGCAAGTGACACAAAAGGTAAGTTTTTGATTCTTTGGTTCGGGAACTTATTAATGGATAATACTTCATTTGAAAGTATTATATGTTGGTGTTCTTTTACCAACATGATTGATTTTTTTATTGATAGTTAAAGACAATGTTTTTATCTTTTTGTTTTTTTTTTGTTTTTCTTTAAATGATAATTATACTAAAAAGAAAATGAAAATATTTTTATACTTTTAGGGTTTTTTTACAGCAAATTACTTCAAGATTGGAGGATCTTTAAAAACTAAGTTTCAAACAGTACGGATAGTCGACTCACAGCCTCCCCGGCAGCGGCGCCAAAAATTGACAATAAGTTAAATTAGACCTTTACATATATAATATATAATAAAATATATATAATAAGGATAATCTAAAAATGATCAATGAAACTGAGAAATAGTATAGAATATTCCCGGGTCGTTTATCTCTAACGAGGCTGGACTTGAAAATCGGTATAGTCAGAAAGTTGGAATTTGAATTATATTGATGATTAAGAGGATTAGAAAGCTAAATTATCTACTAATATGCAAAAACGATTAAGAAAAACCTAAGAATTATGAAAAAAAACAAAAAAAAACGAGAGCACGAGCCCCGAACAAGGGGTCAAAAATCTAAAATCTTAAAAATTGACCCTACAAAGATTTTTACTTTTAATCTACTCTAGGTGACTAATAATGAAGAATAAAAAAGACTAGACTAAAATCGGAGCTAAAACGAGCTCAAAAATGGAAAAACAAAAACGGGGTCGAATCTCGTTCTTTAAAAGATGAATTTTTGCAAAAATGACCCTACGAAAGTAAAAATAATTTTCCTAGATGAAAAATGATAAAATAAAATTTTGAAAAAAAGATTTATATTTTTTTTTGACTTTTTATGTATTTTTATGAATTTTCTAAGTTTTTAATGGAAATTAAATCTAAAAAATACTAAACGAAATGTAAAAAATCTAAAAAAATTAGGAAAAATGCATTAACTTGTTAGGATCCTGGGAAAAATAAAAAACACCCCAACAGCTTATCGCAATAAGCTGTAATAAGCCCAAAAGGGGCTGATAAGCAAAAGGGCAAAACAGCCCTTATAAATTAAATAAATGAACACTCTACCAGATGAGCTATTGTAGCACAACGGTAGAGTGTTTGGGGAGTAAGAGGGTTGATGGTGTTGAGGTCCTGGGTTCGAGCCTTGCTCACCTCGGACCTCCACTATCCCCTTTTGCTAATTTTTTTACAACTTTTTGAAAAAGCTGAATTTAAACAACTTTAAAAAAGACAAAATTTTTGTAACTTAGAAATAAGCACGAAAATAAGCACTACTAAGCCTATAGTTAGCTTTTTACACTAAAGCTACTATAAGCCAAACTGTTTGGGCTTTTAAGGACAAATAAGCTAATGCAAGTTACAAATAAGCTAAGTCAGCTAAAAGGGCTTATCTAAAAAGCACTTAAGGACAAAAATAAGCAACTAAAATAAGCTACAAAGGCAGATAAGCTAAAACACTTACAATTTTTACTCTAAAAATGCAAATAAGCTTAAAGCAAAACCTTATAAGCTAAAATGGACTTATACTAACGTAATAAGCTAATCTAAACCTAAATAAGCTATAACTATAAGCTAATAAGCCTCAAAATGGATTTTAAGGGAAAACAACTTATTCCCCTAAAAAGCTTAGTTCAAAAGCTACAACAATCAGCAATCAATAAGCATTTTGAAACTCATTTAAGCAATTTTAAAGGCTTATGAAAATGACTGTTATCAAAAAAATTTAAACATTTAGCAGTTTTAACTTTTTGAAAAATAGTAATTTTGAGATTAAAATTAAGCTAACAAACAAATTTCTTTGGTCTTAAAACCTCAAAATAGTCCAAGCATGAACATCATAGAGTACTTATCAACTTTCAAAATCTATTTTGAACAAACAAATAAGCTAGAAAAAGCAAATTAAAAAGGCTATTTTTGGTTTTCTAAAACACTTAATGAAATTTGACAGAAACTAAGTTAAATTATTTAAGACTAATGAGACTTACACTAAACCTATCAAACTTACTTAAACACTTAAAAACAAGTCTAAACCAATGCTCAAAAGCTTGGTTTAGACAACTTAACCAAATAAGCTGTCTATAACAGCTTATACACCACAGTTTCAACACTTGATAAAAAAAAACTTAAAAACAAACTTAGGAACCAAAAAAACTTTTGAAAATAGCTTAAATAAGCTAAGATATAGCTTAACAAAGTTGACTCAATGACCCAAAAAGATTTTAAACCTGTTTTGACCCATTTTATCCCTTAACCCAAACACTCCTTTAAGTTTTTAAAATCCAAATTTAAAACTAAAAAGGCTGTTTTAAGCTAAATCTTTCAAAGAGAAATGATCAATAAGCATTAATAAGCAACAAACAAGCAACAATAAGCACTTTGAATAAGCTAAACAGTTCAAGTATTATATTAAGCTATTTTGACAGTTAAAAAGAAAATACATAACTAATTAATTCTAAGCTAGAAGCAGGCATGAATAAGCATTAAACATCACAAATAAGCAATAATAAGCACAAATAAGCAGAGATAAGCAATGCTACAATACAAATAAGCAAAAATGCAAAAATTTGAAAAAGGAAGCTTACTTGATCCCTTGCTCTAAACAGGGATTAAAATACTTAATTAAGCTCTAAAACCTACCCAACTTATAAATAAGCACTCTATAATACCCATAAGCACTTCCATCTCTTGCTTATCATCCAAAAGCTCAAAATGACAGATTTCTTACTAATGAAAACGTAAAAGCTTGGATAAGTTTTTGAGAAAGCTTATCCAAGACACCCTGAGTTTTAAGTGCTTAAAAGAGCTTATGAAAGACTTTTGATACTTAAAGAACCTTAAAACTTGAAAACGGATTTAAGAACAAACTTGAACTTCAATAATTTTTAAAAGGCATTACAAGAAAATATAATAAGCTGATTAAAACTAAGTTAAGCAAAAATGTAAAAAAGCTAGATGCCTCCCAAGGCTTACAAAGTCCTACTTATATAAATGAGCTAGGTCTTGTGTTCTTGGGTCTTTTGTCCTCTTCTTCATGTGTTTCTTTGCTGAGGCAGAAAGAAGGGTGTGTTTCTTGTGTGAGTATAAGCTCAAAGTCATCATGGCCATTGGATTTGAGTAGTGCCCAAGCATTCAATCTTAACCCTTCATTCCTTGTCGTTTTTAATGCCCAATAGGGGTTTAAGGGATTGCCAAGGTGTACATAGACCCATGTGGGGCAGTGGGGTGAGGTTTATTGATGGGTTTTTGGAGTGGAGTGAAGGGGAGGGGACAATGAACAGTAGGGACAGACATGCTTCTTGCGTGAGTGAGTTTTGGCGGGAAAAATCGTTAATGGTTGTTACTAGGTGAGAGTTTGAGAGGTTGTCACATTTGGTCCTTCATTTTGTATAGGTTTATTACACCACAAGTCCTTGTGGTGTTAAACTTTTAGGTTTAGGCAGAAATGGTCCCTGAGGGTTTATACGTTTATTACATGGAAGGTCCTTGTGGGGTTAAAACTTTAGGGATTGGAGAGAAATGCCCTCAAGTTTTGTAAGGTATAGTATGTGTGTATGTGTGGTCCTCACGGTTTAAAACTATAAGGGTTTGGCAAAAATGCCCCCTCAAAGTTTTATTTGGGTTTTTTTTAGGGTTTTGTGATAAAGGTGGGTTTACCTGGGCCCGTTGAGAAGTAAAGGCCCATTTGGTCTTCAAATGATCCCTTAATGGGCTACCCCGGCCCATTAGATGGGTAAGGGTGGGCCCATTAAAGTCTTCTTCGATTATGGCTTCGGTCTTGACTTTGACTTTTCATGCTTTTCCATTCCGTGCTCGGTTTTGTCATTTTTAGCTTGATTTTTCGTCCTTTTCTTGGATATCCGTTTCCTGCACAAAATAAGTGAAAACATACAAATACAATGTATTTTTGGTACGTTTTGGGTCATTTAAGTCCGATTTTAATGTTGAAAGGTATGTGTAATTAAACGCATACCAGATACATGACAAACTTCTTAGTTGCATCCAAGTGTCTCATCATACCACCAAACATTAATTTTGAAAATTTGTATTTTTGATTAGTGGCTAAACAAATCACTGCTGTGGCAATATTAGTGGGAATTTGATCCCAAGAAGTGCTTTTAGAACTCATGCAGTGATTCATTTTAGGAAAAAAATTCCTTTGAGATGAGAAGAGAGCTTTGTTAAAAGTTAAAGTATTTAGCTCCCCTTCATACCCCATTAACTGAATATTGTCAAATATAGCCTGATTGTTCAAAGTATCTATTCCATTAGCATCATCAAAAAGAAGATCACTTCTTATTGATGCCTTTGAGATAGTCACAAGCTTGCCAGCAACAGTAGCATCTATATAACTAATGTTGTTGACTGTTTTGGACTTAGCAGTTATCTAGAACTGTTCAACAAACGAAGTTGAGACTATGAGACTTACAGTGAGCGCATAGTGAATTGAAATGCATATTAGAAAGTCCATTATCTGATGAAACTCAGTGTTCTCATCCGTCTTTTCCATCTAGGCAACCATATTGTGCTTAGAGCAGAAATCTAAACCAGCCATCGTGTAATTGATTTTATTGATTGACAGTGATGAAAAAGTAGGGTTTGCTAATTGAAATCGATTAAGAGAGCTTAGGTGAATAAATTGTGTAATTGAGATGTGTATTTATAGTAGGAGCAATCCCAATGACGAAGAAACCGCCAAAAATTACACTTTAGACCCCTACCGGTATTTTCTCCAACGGCTTTATAGTAGTACAAACTTTGCCTGTCGGTACTAACTATAAGCCTGTCGGTACTAACTTTTGTTAACAAAAAATTTAACAAGTCTGGCAACAAGAGCTCTTTAGTACCATCTATAGCTTTCTCCAATTACACTCTAGAACCCAAATAACTCCATGAAAGCATCACAATCGTCAAGATCTGTCTGCTCACATAACATTCCATACAAAATATACAACAAATCATCTTGCCTCCCCTCAATTGTAGCTACAGATTCAATAATTTAATGCTAACCACCAAAAAGTTAAATCTTGTGACATCAAATCCTTTTGTGAGAAGGTCTACAACATTATGATCAGTTTGAATCTTGATAACTTCTATTAGTCTTTTCTTATAGCAATCTCTTATAAAATGAAAACAAATCTTAATATGCTTGGTCCTAGAATGAGCAACAGGATTCTTGATAACACTGATAGTGCTCTCATTATCAATATGGATTTTGGTGTTCATGAAATTAAAACCATAATCCATCAACTGATTTTGTATCCATAATACTTACTCACAACAGTTAGCAGCTGCAACATATTCTACCTCAGTAGTAGAATTTGCCACAATAGTTTGTTCTTACATTGCCAAGATATCAATCTTCTACCAAGAAATTAACAGCCACCTGTTGTTGATTTTCTATCAAGGCTGGCTCCTCCATAGTCACTATCTGAGAAAGGTTCTAGTTCAAACGGTGAATCCTTAGGATACCATAACCCTAGTTTGGGTTGATGTTTGAGGTACCTAAAAATCTTTTTTTACTGCATTTAAGTGTGAAGCTTTTGGTGTGACTTGATGTAGCATCCGAGAATTTTCGAAATTTTGAATGACGATTTCAATATTTGACTTTTAGGATCTGACTTGACTTATAAGAACGACCATCTAAATCACGTTTTCACAACTCGGACTCTAAAGCAATTTGCTGTGGAATGATATTCTTGACAACTTTTTAGTTTTGACCGAGACCTGAAAACAGTCAGAAGGTGACTGAAACGCCCTCGCAAGATTTTAGAAACACAAAAATAATTAAATTACATTTAATTATCACGTTTTATTAAATGAGAATATTTAATAAATTATTTAGCATTGTATATATCAGTGGACGTATAATTGGAAAGACGCGAATATTCGAGTTAAAATCCATTTTTACCTTCAGACAAAGCTAACCGTTTTAACAAAATAAATAACAAAAATTTTATAAATGTTATATAATATTTATGAAATATAATCAAGTGAATACTCATTTTTATCAAGAAAAAAGATTCAAAAGAAAACAATGGCGCAAGTATTTCGTACAATTGAATCATCCTTTAAGTCTCTCAAATGAAATCGAGCCGCATCTATAAAAAACTATAACTTAAAAAGTTGATAATTACAAAACGAACCCAGGACTATTATTAGGACTTGTCACTTTCCAATTAATATATATATAGATATATAATATATATAAATATATATATATAAATATTATATATATATATAAACTTATAACATTTATATTCATTTCCACTCATACATATACACACACTTCACTCCTCTCTCTCCCTCAATTATCCGGCGACTTTCCCACCACCGCCGCCACCATCTCCGGCCGCCGGAATAATTCTCCGGCGAGTGTTCCGGCGAAGACCAAAGTTACTCCCCCCACTCCGATCTACCCGATCCACCACCCCACTCGCCCCACGCGCCACTGCCACCACCATCGTCATACACCACTATACATCATCATCACCTTCCACAGCCATCCCCACCATCCTCGCTACCATCACAATCGAACCACCAAGAGTGCGTTCGATTTAAAGACGAACCACAAGGGTGCAACCGGTTTGTATGTTAACAACATAGGGGCGTTTGTTCTTGGTTCGCAGTCGCAACAAGGGTGCGTGTGGTTTCATAAACAACCGAGTAGGATGCGTTTGGTTTTTTTGTAAACACAACAAGGGTGCGTCCGGTTTGGGTCTCAAACCCACCGGGTGCGTTGGGTTGGTCAGCCACCACGCAGGGTGCGTTGGTTTTGGCACAGCCGAGGGGGGGTATTAGTTTGTTTGGTTGTTCGATTTAGCACCGAAAGGGTGCGTTGGGTTCCGGGTCAGCAGCCCGCACAAGGGTGCGTGGTTGGCTGTGAAACGCACTAAGGTAGCGTTTGGTTTATGTAGAAATCAATTAGGGTGTGTTTGGTTGGCTGTAAACAGCCATGAGGGTGTGTTTGGGTGGCAGTCAAACACCACAAGGGTGTGTTTGTTTATGTGGTTTTACGCCACACGGGATGCGTCGGGTTGTGGGTTAACAACCACGGGGTGCGTCAGGCATGGTTTGCGACAAAAAGGGTGCGTCGGGTTTGGGTCTCAAACCTAAGGGATGCGTTGGTTTTTGGGTTCACAGCCAAGGGGTGCGTTTGGCTGTCATTAACAGCCGGGGTGTTTGGGTTGGCTGCGAAACAGCCGAAAGAGGGTGCGTTTGGTTTTGGTAAACGACCCACAAGGGTTCGTTTGGTTTGATAATCAGACACAAAAAGGGTGCGTTGGTTGTTTTGCACCATAATTAATTCGATTATTTCATTATATTATCAATTGTTTATATGTGATGAAATATATTGAAACTTGCGCGGTCTAAGTATAATATGTTATAAATATTAAAACGGGGTTGATATAAATCTATAAGCGATAATTAGATGTATTTTAGACGAGAGTTGAACTAAAAACGAACTTTGGCGCGTTTTGTAACGTATAATTAAGAGCAGAAAACGGAACACGTGATTCGGGATTCTAGACTTTGAAAAGTCAGACTTTGGTTTACAAAATATAACAAATTATATTTTTACGGATGTTTTGATATAAAACGGGACTTCTAACTCCCAATAACGAAGAAACTGGAACGAGATCGAAATATACACTTTAGTAGAAAAATAGGTTATTTTTAATATATATTAAAAATGACAGATTTATTAATTAAACGATTTGAGCACTTTCGAGTCCGTTTCAGCCTTCCGGCGAAACACGAAAGTTGTTCGTAATGACGTTTTACTTTGCCGCGAGGCTTATCAGTTTTAAAACTTAAGATATAGCGGGTCAAAACTAAAGGTCAACGTAAAAGTCAACGGATATTTTAATTAATATTAATACATTATGAGTACGATTTTAAGTGATAAAATAAAATCGGTTAATATATTATTTCAATTAATAGTTTTAAGATCATTGTTTGGTTCTAAAAACGGAGAGTCTAAAAATAGTAACTTTCTGTAAATATTGAGATAAGTTAGGATTGGACGAAAAATAGTATATATACATATAATATACTAAGGATTAAGGTTTAAAGACGCGCAAGTGGATTTCTCATCACATGTATATATGTATGTATACATATAAAAATATGTATGATTTCGTGGTAACGATGTACGCATCGTTGGTCGTATTTATTACGTGTTATAATCGAACGACATAATTATAGGTCGTGGTCGAGATCGTTGCAGATTCAGTTGTGATTTAATTGGATTAATTGATCGTGGTCTTTAATCAATGTGAGTTCATAGCCCCACACTTTTTACAGTTTTACTGATTTACTATTATTTGGGGTGGAAACATGCTTTGTTTTACAAATTGGACGCAAGTGGATATTTTGCATTGATTACATGTTTGCCTAAGTAGCGATAACCCAAGTTAAGCCCATTATCATGAACTGTCAATTGCATAGATGTAGTTGGGAATTACATTATGTGAGCGCGAATGTTATTTAATAGATCTATTTGGGAAACGACCTCCCCGTTCGGGTGACTAGCTATCACCGGGAACGAACGTTATAGCATGTCGAATCAGGGATGTTTCGGGTTAGAACATCATTTCGGGCTGAGTAGCAATATTTTGCGAACAAGACTGTCGAGCTTCAGTGTCATGAGCTTAGTGTAAATGTAATCTGGTTTTGTGATTGTTTGCATATGTTGTAACATCACGGGAAAGTCTTGCGGTCCTGCATAATTTAAATACATAAACCTATGAATTCACCAACTTTATGTTGACCGTTTTAAGCATGTTTTTCTCAGGTAAATTATATGCTCGGATTTCTTGAAGTGCATTGGAGTCTATACATACAAGCTTTTCATTGTGATGCAATTATGGGACAAATGTTATATTAAATTCAGATTTTTATTAAATCAACAAATGTTATTTTTCAAACGACACATAGAGTAGTTCTCTTGTTTCTAGTGTTGCGGTATTATGAAGTAGCACCCCAAAGTGGTATTCCGCTGCGTTGTTGTATTTTTGGGGGTGTTACAGATTGGTATCAGAGCACTGGTTATAGAGAACTAGGTTGCATATTTTACCCTAGACTATAACCGTTTTTACAAACGTTGCATCACAACAAACATTTTCAAAGTGCATACACGCTACTTGCTTATGTGCTTACATTACGTGCTTACGTGATATACATATATGTAATATATATGCTTACATCTTTTGCGTATGTCGCACGTTTATTTATATAAGAGTTATTTATATAAATACTAGAACTTTTCTAAGACATTGTGTGTGGCACAATGGTCATCTCAATTATACCTCAGACTTGTGAGTTGCCACAATGGTCTCAATTATACTCAGACATTGTGGGTTGCGCATGGTCTCAATTTGTTCTCAGACATTGTAGTTAACAAATGTCTTAAAGTATTATTTTTCTTCATAGCATTATACTTTATTGTATTACAGGGAGACCGTCATATTTTTGTTTACACTGATTATGTATGAATCTAGTATTACAAGTCTTGTATATGGTGGGACTTGTTATATGAGGATTGATAATGATAGTTTGCTAATGTAACAAAGCCCGTTTACTTGTTCTGTTACAAGGGATTGTGTATGAATCTACAGTATTGCAAGTATTGTATGGGAGGGACTTGTAATAGGAAAGATTGATTTGATAATCGCTATACTGATTTGTTTATTAGAGATCTTTACCTTATTTACTCTACCAAAGTATCATTAATTATCTTGAAACCTCTTTGTTGATCTAGCCTGCAGTTTTTAATACAGCTTCAAAGACGAGTTTTAAATTACTCGTCCCATACTCATTAGAGCACATGCATCGAATGTAACACTTGAAGGTTATGAGAGTACGAGTATTCACGGGATTATTAAGTTGGCATGATTGCTATAATTTATTTATTTGAAAAGGATTGGGACGCATCTTCATTTAAATAAATAAATTATTAAATCACCGAACCATAAGGTTTATCATTTCATTACTTACATAAATTTGGACGTTCTTTATGTAAATAAAGAATATAAAATGAGTGGGCTTAATGGTATCCTATATGTCACGAGTTTGATACCTGAAATCGCTACATATCAGAATACGTTAAAGGGTCATCGAGACGCAATCGTTGTCTTACTACTCAGCAATTATCTTAAGCCTAAACTTGAGAGATACCTTATCTCATTCTAAGTTATTACTTTTGCCATTGCAAATCCTTGCAATCATGAACTGTCTGTGGAGTAACAGACTGAGTGCCAATATATCCGTCACCATTTGTTATAGTATTGAAGTTATGGTACGTATTTGTTGGGTCCTGGAGCTGGTCCGACTGATACAACTTTATCTATAGGTTATGCAAAATCCCATTAACGGAGATAAAAACTATCGACAATAAACAGATAGTTGGAATATTCATTTCGGGCCATGTAGGAAGTCTTAAGTCGATTTACATCCTAGTAATGCAAGTAGATGGGTATTACATACATATGGAACGTTGGATGTGTATCATCGAACTGTACAGATAGAGTAACGAGACTCCGCTCGGACATTTAGAAACTTATGCAAACATACTTACGCGACTACACATTCTTCTTGAGGTTTTTACTATAATGAGATTTTCTTATATTAGGCGGGTCTTACAGTATATGATCTGTTTTGTTATATTTTGTGATCCCATTTTGATGGATCTTTTGTTTTTTTTTTTAAATATTCCTTGACAAGCCTAGCCAAAATTTCTGGTAGTATTGTGAAGGTAGAAAACAAGAATTTTGCTGAATAAAGTTATCAGGTATTGTGTTGAGAGTTATTAAAACCTTAAGTCTTTCTTTGTCACACCAATCGGATACAGAATTTAATCTCGGGACGAGATTTCTTTAAGGGGTAGGTACTGTAACATACGAGAATTTTCGATTTTTGATTGACGATTCAATGTTGACTTTAGGGTCTGCTTGACTTATAAGATACGATCATACTATATCACGTTTTCACGACTCGGGTATCTAAAGCAATTTGATGTGAAATGTATTCGAACAACTTTTAGTTTGCCGAGACCTGAACGTGCCGTAAAGGGCTAAAACAGCACCGCAAACATTTTAACGACAACACAACACCCCCCCCCCCCCCCCCCCCCCCCCCGCCGGACACCACAAAAATAATTAAAATTGTTTTTTGTATCAGAGATTTTTTATTAAAAATTTTCAAAATATTTATTCATCATTTTATTTGAAGATTGTTGTAATTGTGAATACTCGAGCTAAGTCCATTTTTATTTCGGACGAGGCAAAACCGGTTCGCAATCAATGAATACAGATATTGTATATAATATGTTATAAAATATTTATGAAATATTATCAAGCGAATACTCATTTTTATCGGAAAAATGATTTGAAAAACAATGGCGCAAGTTTCGTGCGTTGAATCATTCGTTAAGCCGCTCAAATGAGTCCCGAACCAATATATTATAAAAGTTTCCTAAAACTTTCCTTTAGGTCCCTGTAACAATTATTTACAAATACAAGCCCTCAACTATTAAACATATACATTTTAATATTAAAGTTTTTTTTAGATATAACACTTTTATATATTAAAATCTCATTTCCATCTTATATACACACACACATTATATACTCTTCTCCCTCCCCATTATCCGGCAGCCCTCCCCCACCGCCGGCCACCACCGCGCCGCCGCCGGAAAAGTTTTCCGGCGGATTTTTCCGACCAAAACCAAAAAGGTTACTCATCACCCGATCTACTCGATCCCCTACACCACTCTCCTCCACGCGCCAGCCACACCACCACCACGGTATCATCATCATCACAGCCCCACATCCACCATAACACCACCACCGTCACCCTCATCGTCACGTCATTATCATCATCATGACGCCACCACAAAGGGGGCGTTTGTTTCTGTGGCGAGAACCACCACAAAGGTGGTTTGGTTCGGGTGGCCGTCACACAGCACCTAGGGTGCGGTTGGTTTACATATTCGCACCAAGGGTGCGTCGGGTTTTATGACAGCAGCAAGGCTGCGTTTGGTTATAAAATAACCGAAAGGGGTGCGTCCGGTTTTGTTTTGTATCACCCACATAGGGTGCGTTTTGGTATAAGAACCCAACAAGGGTGTTTGTTTCTGGGTTTTGGCAGCGACGGGGTGCGTTTGGTTTGTATTAAAAACAGCCAAGGGTTGTCGGGTCGGGTTAAGGGTTAACAACCACTAGGGCGCGTTTGTTTGTGTTGGCTGTCGAAACAGCCGGGGTGTCGGGTTAGGCTGTGGGACAGCCGGGGAAAGCCGGGGCATCGGGTTGTTTGGAGGGTTTGAAAAATGTAAGGGTGGTTTGATTGTGTTGACACGAAAAAGGGTCGCGTTTAATTTAAATGTATTCGATTATTTCGTTTACATTATCGATTAAATGTATATGTTTTTTTTGATGGAAATATGGTTAAACTTGCGACGCAATAATAAATGTGATATATTACATTAAAAAGGGACTGTTTTAATGTAATAAAAGATACTAGATATAGTTTAGACGAGAATTGAACTAAAAACGGACTTTGACGCCTTTTTATAACGGGTAATTTAAATCAGAAAATAGAACGTAGGATTCGGGATTCGAGATTTTGATAAGTTAGACTTTGGTTTACAAAAGATAACAAATTATATTTTTACGGACGTTTTGATATAAAACGGACTTTTTAAATCCAAATAACGAAGAAACTGGAGTGTAATCTTGTCGAGATCGTTGCAGATTCAGTTGTGATTTAATTGGATTAATTGATCGTGGTCTTTAATCAATGTGAGTTCATAGCCTCGCTTTTCAATCTTTTGAATGTTTTATAACCCGCGAGGGGGATACATGCTTGTCTACAAATTCTTATACTTACTCGGTTATCTTATAACAATGTGATTGTTTTAAGGGATTTTGTGAGTTTATAGCCCCCTGTTTTACTTGTTTTCATACGCTTTATAACTTTTGGGGTGAGAACTTGCTTGTTGCTAAATTGTTTGCAAATTCAATTACATGGTCGATTACATACGTGTTTACATGAATATTTACAAGCTCATATTTACATGAATATTTACAAACTCATATTTACATGATTTGTTACAAACTCATTTACATACTTTGTTTTACAAATTGGACGCAAGTGAAAGTTTATATTGATTACGTGTGTACCTAAGTATAAATAATAACCCCCTTTTAAGCCCACTTATTGTGAACTGTTAATTCCTGGTTTGGAAGCGCGAGTGTTATAAGGTAGATCTATCGGGTTTGACAACCCCCGTTCCGGTGACTAGCTATCACCGGGAACGAATATTATAACAGGTCGGTTTTGGATGTTGCGGGTTACAACATCTGTATAGGGCATAATGGCTAAAATAGCTAATATACGTCGAGCTTCAGTGTCATGAGCTTAGTGTAACAGTAATCTGGTTTTGTGATGTCTGCATTTGTTGTAGTATTACAGGGAAAATTCTTGCGGTCCTACCTTATATATATTATTTTCAGGAAATCGATAGGCACGAGGTGCCAGGGATACATTTTTGGTGACATTAAATTTGTCATGCATTATTTATAAAATCTTTGGGATAGGATTGGTACTTTTGGTGACATTAAATTTGTCATGCATTATTTATAAAATCTTTGGGATAGGATTGGTACTTTTGGTGACATTAAATTTGTCATGCATTCTTTATAAAATCTTTGGGATAATATTGGTATTTTTGGTGACATAAAATGTGTCGTGCATATTTTCTAAACGTTTTACAGGGTGCTGTGATGACACAGTGCGTAAATATATTTGTTTGAAACTTACATTCATATTTAAACTAACCTATGAATTCACCAACTTTATGTTGACCGTTTTAAGCATGTTTTTCTCAGGTAAATTATATGCTCGGATTTCTTGAAGTGCATTGGAGTCTATACATACAAGCTTTTCATTGTGATGCAATTATGGGACAAATGTTATATTAAATTCAGATTTTTATTAAATCAACAAATGTTATTTTTCAAACGACACCTAGAGGTCGTTCTCTTGTATCTAGTGTTGCGTATTATGAAGTAACTCCCCAAAGTGGTATTCCGCTGCGTTGTTGTATTTTTGGGGGTGTTACAGATTGGTATCAGAGCACTGGTTATAGAGAACTAGGTTGCATATTTTACCCTAGACTATAACCGTTTTCACAAATATTGCATCACATCAAATGTTTTCAAAGTGCATACACGCTACTTGCTTATGTGCTTACATTACTTGTTACGTTAAGTGCTTACGTGACATGCATATACGTATATATAATATATATGCTTGCATTCTTTTCGCGTATATCGTACGCTTATTTATATAAGAGTTACTCCCTCCGTCCCATATTAAGTGTCCATTTTTGACTTTTTAAAGTCTTTTTTCTTCAACTTTGACCTTAATTATT
>BQNB010071530.1:0-32741 GCA_026074375.1 Tanacetum coccineum
TGGCATTTTAAGTCCGTTTTTGGTTATTTTAGCTCGTTTTTAAAGGTAAAAGGTATGTGTATTTAAGCACATACCAGATTATCTTAAGTTGCATGAACTGTTAATTACTCGGAGGGTAAGCGCGAATGTTATAAGATAGATCTATTTGGGATTGACAATCCCCGTTCGGGTGATTAGCTCTCACTAGTTTCAGCGGTACAGAACTAACGAACGTTATACCATATCGAAGCACGACTGGTTTGGTGTCTACAGGGCCAACAACTACATACTCATGAAATCTTACTGTGCCTTGAATAAAGTGGCATACATATAAGTCTACGTCGCAGTTTCATGAACTTAGGGGTGCAATCGTAATCACATGTGGTGACTATTGTATTGGATACAAGGGTCATGTAACGCTTTGTTCCAACTATACTCAACTTTTTATGACTATCGTATGGGATACAATTGTCATACACATCTTGATTTCAATATTCATGCATACATTTTTGGTGACTATTATAACGATTGAAATGGTCATATACACTTTTTAAATTTTTGATCCAATATTTACACTTACAAAAACCTACTCACCAACTTTATGTTGACACTTTTAAGCATGTTTTTCTTAGGTAAATTAGCTACTTGACAATACTTGATGTGCATTAGAGTCTAAACAATACAAGATTACTTTTTAAATGACACGTTTAGAGGTCGTTCTCTCATGTCTTGTGCAATGGTGTTATGAAGTAACGCTCCCGAGGGGGTGTTACAGATTGGTATCTAGAGCCAAGATTATAAAGAACCAAGTCAAATGTTTTTACCTAGACTATAACCGTTTTCAAACATTGCATCTTACACAAGTTTTACACGGGACGTACATACACTAATTGTTTGCATTAGTTAGTCATACTAAATGCTTACATGATTAATATACGTGTTTATATTATAGTACGTATATTAATACTGGTCTTATATACTATACTTATATAAGTTTAATTTTGCTTATTACAGCAGTCATGTCACGTTTATGATTTTCTAAAATCTAACATGTATTATATTTTCTTGTGATTTTGAAAAAAATGGCACCAAAGAAAAGAACCACAAGGGCATCACCAGCCACAACAACCACCACCACCACACCTGTCACCAATGTCCATCTTAGGGCATTGATCGACCAAGGCGTTGCTAATGCATTGGCAGCACGTGACACTAACAAAAGCATAAATGGCTATGACAGCCATGATTCTGGAACGGGTGTAAGAAGACAAGCTCCTCTTGCTCATGAGTGCACTTACTCAGATTTTATGAAATGCAAACCCTTATATTTTAAGGGTACTGACGGAGTTGTCGAGTTGACTCAGTGGTTTGAAAGAATGGAAACTGTGTTTTGTATAAGCAACTGCACTGTGGAAAACTAAATCAAGTTTGCCACTTGTACTTTTCTTGGAAGTGCTCTAACGTGGTGGAACGCCTACGGTAGGACTGTTGGTCACGATGTTGCGTATGCAATGACCTGGACAAACCTAAAAAAGATGATGACCGTCAAGTACTGCCCAAGGGGCGAGATTAAGAAGCTTGAGGTTGAAATGTAGAATCTTAAGGTTAAAGGTACCGATGTGGTAAGCTATAACCAACGTTTTTAGGAATTGGCATTGATGTGTGCTAGGATGTTTCCTGAAGAGTCTGATAAAAGCGAGAGGTATGTCGGTGGTTTGCCTGGTATGATTCATAGAAATGTGATGGCATCTAAGCCAAAGACCTTGCAGGATGCAATTGAATTTGCAACTGAACTGATGTACAAGAAGATCAACACCTTTGCTGAACGTCAAGCTGAGAATAAGAGGAAACTTAATAACAACAACCAAGCTCAACAACAACCTCCCAAGTACCGCTAGGTCTGGTGAAAGGAAGGAGTATGCTGGAACTCTACCATTGTGCAACAAGTGCAAGTTTCATCACAATGCCCAGTGCACGGTAAAGTGCGCAAATTGTAAGAGATTTGGCCACTTGACCAGAGACTGTAGGAGTCCTGCTGCTACTAACAAGAGAAACCTCACTTGCTATGAATGTGGGAATCAAGGGCACTACAAGAGTGATTGCCTGGAATTAAAGAATCGAAACCATGAAAACCAAGCTGAAGGTACTGAAGCACGTGGAATGGTGTATGCCTTAGAAGGAGGAGAAACCAATCAAGACCCTAACAACATTGAAGATGAGATCGAAGCTTAAAAGAGAAAGTTGTCTCGCTCTACCTAGCGAACCCTAAGTTGGAACTATCTTAGAATTTATCTCCTTAGGAGTTCTCGTTGTATTTCTCTTAAATTTTCGTTGTACTGAATGATTTCAAGCATCTATCAAATTAACGTATTATGAAAACGTCAATTCTACTTTAACTCTCTATATTTTTTTTACAAATCACTCCCACTATTATTATGAAATTATAACACAATTTTGACGAAAATGAGCATCGCATCGTTAGTCCTCAATTATACATGGC
Organism: Tanacetum coccineum; assembly: GCA_026074375.1. NCBI lineage: Eukaryota > Viridiplantae > Streptophyta > Magnoliopsida > Asterales > Asteraceae > Tanacetum > Tanacetum coccineum. The sequence goes on from BQNB010071530.1 coordinate 2,480, forward strand.
CTGATCACCTATGTATAATTTAGGAAGAACCATGCCCATGCTGAGAGTAGTCATCTTAAAACTTATTGTCAAGAAACAATTTTCTATTTATATCAAGTTTTATATGCGTATTCATAAAATGTATGTATCACGAGGAACCAAACTAATAATCATAATAAATAAGTAAACTCTTACACCACCTTACTATATAAAGTCGACATTAAAAAAAATGTTATAATCGACGCGTTAAGCCGAAGGGAACGAATAAGGCGCTCAAAAGAGTGGCAAAGACGCGTTCACGTCTTAGGACGCAACCTTTAGGTATGTTTATCCGACAAACGTGTGTTTATTCGGAATCGAAGTTAAGTTATATGTCAAAATTAACCATTTTCGCAATTTTGTCTCTACTTGGTGAATTACTAATAAGTGCAGGCTTAGTATGGTACGACACCACGCCATACTGTATAAGATTTGTTATCACACCTAAGAAAGAAGTTTAGACTGACGTGTTAAGTCGACACAACGAGAACGAATATAAGCCCACTGAGAAGTTGAGCCTTGGTATCGTAACAATAAATATTAAACCAAACGCCACTAATCTTAGAACGCTCAAATGGTTAAAGCAATTAGAAAGGGGAATGCAAACAAGTTTACTAAGCATGGTAAAGAAATATTCGGAAAAGACATAATTTAAAAATAATACAAATTAGATTTTGTTTTCTTGGACTGTTTTTTGATCTGATTTACATATGTTTTTATTTTATCTTAGAATGATTGATTACATAAGAACATACAAAAAAATACATGTTTTATTCAACCATTCCCTAGCAACAATATTTATTTCTTTCAATAGTAGACCACGCCATAGCTCGTTTGGGAAAATGATCGGCGCGGAGGTGAATCTCTAGATAAAGGCAGTAACTGGAATAAATCCCTATTCTTGTGCGTTTGAGGGGAAATAGATAGACTTTAATTTAGTAAGATTTCTCGCTGTGCTGTACAGGCACAGTCTACTACCGATCTGCAAGACCGTGTTATTGATATAGTGCAATCATTTACTGAGTATTTAGATAATGATGAAAATTCATAGTGGGAATGAGTTTTAGTGGGTTATATGATTGTAGATATTTGGCGATTGTGGGGTGTGAGATATGAAATGATATTCAGTATTAGTATAGGGATCTAGGTGGTGACTGTTTGGGTCATAACTCTTGTCAAGGCGGAGCCGTTTGGGAGATTATGTGCTTTTGTGGAGTTGGTTTGAACATGGTTGAAATATGATTGGTCTAATAACTAGGGATGATCTTACTGAATTATATAGGATTGTCATGAATAGATATGGTATGAATGGACCAGAGGATGAGCTTGAGAAGGTACTTTGGGAATATTTAAAGAATATGTTTGAGGAACCCCTTAGTACAGATCCTATTTGGAGTTTATTAGGTCAACAAAGGATCATAAGTTGGAGATATTATGATACTTGCAGAGTACACTGTTTGAACTTGGAGTCAATGGATATATATATGCTAATTGAAAGAAAATATCCTTTATCTGCTGAGGTATGCAAAGCTATGCTAGATAAGAAACTTCAAGGAGGAAAACCAGATGAGGATTGCTACAAAATGTTGAAAATGATGGAAAAGCAAGCTGGCATTAGGAAGTAGTGAAGGTTGATGAGTTAGTAATCTAGGATGGAGATGAGAAGAATAACACTTGGTGGAGGTGCTATGCACTAACACAACAAATGGTTATCAGTCCACCATGTCTAACAAACATAAGGACTGGCTAGTCCAGGAGCAAACGGCTCTTGGTAAAGACTTCTCAAATCCGTTGATGGCTGACAATTTGCCAAAAATTGTATGGTTATCAACTCACCATATCTGGTTAGTAAAGAGTTGGCTAGCCCACAAGTTTATGGATTATGGTAAAGGCTGTGGAAAAACCATAACTAGTCCATAAGATTATGGCTTATGGTAAAGACAAGTTGCAAATCCATATTAGATGGTTAACACTTTACCAAAAAGTGGATGGTACATCAACTCACCAAGTTTCATGTACAAAGAGTTGATATGGTCATCAATCCACCATAGAATTTACCTTTTCTAAGTGCCAAAGGATTGACTAGCCCTGAGCAAACGACTACAGGTAAAGGCATATCAAAACCGTTTATAGCTATAATGGTTTGCCAAAAACCATATGGTATTCAACTCACCAATGTTTCATGTACTGAGAGTTGAAATGGTTTTCAGTCGACCATGGACATGCACCTTTCTGGTGGCCAAAGGACTGATTACTCAAGAGTAAATGGCTAACTGGTAAAGAGATATCAAATCCATTTAAAGTTTTAATGATTTACCTCTCACATGAGTTAACACACCTGGAAGTGATGAGAATAGTCTGAAACTATATGATTTGATTGCGGGTATGAAGGATTGCTGCAAAGTTTTGAAGAATGGTTGCTGCAAAGATCAAAAAGAGATGATTTGAAGAATTGCAGTTCAAGAATAATTCGAAGCATTTTATTTACAACATCCTCTGGAAGCTCAAATTGAAGACATTTGAAGAAACTTAAAGTTCACAAGTGAAGATCAAGTTAGGGGAGGATTTGATATTATTGCTGATGAAGATATTGACCCTGATTCCTAAATTAATATAAAAATCTGCTTACTATGAAAGCAAGTGTTTGGACGCTCCTCTGGAGATTAAGAAGCTTTTAATGAAGAAACTTGATGATTAATCCAGATGAATATCAAGTTTAGGGGAGGATTGTTGGGAATTAAAAGTCTTCTTAATACTGTTAAATATTAATGCTACTAGTCAATGATAAAAGAGAAGTTTCAACTAGAGACATTAAGTTGATTAAAGCCATTAAAGATGTTTGAAGACTTTATGGTTGAAGACTTATGTTGATTGAGACATTAATGATAATTGAGACTTTTGTTGGATGAGAAGTTTAATTTCAGGTGTTATGTTGATTGAGGAGTTACAATTGATTTGGAGGTATTGAATACATTTGATTAATACTTGACCACATAGTTAGAAACATATTGAATACTTAATTATGGTATTTAATATGGTTGACTAGATTGTTAGGAAAATATTGTAAACAGACTTAATACTGGTAGTATAACAGTTAAGTCTGGTAGTATTAGTTAATACTGGCAGTACTAATATTAAGTCTGGCAGTATTATAGTTAGTACCGGTAGAGTGGCAGTACTAGTTAAGTTTGTTGTAATTATAGTAATAGTTATCAATTAGCGTTAATCTAGGAAGAGAGTGAGCAGTGTATCTGTGTTTAGAATGCGCGTTTAGGGTCATTAAGTCTATAAAGGAAAATAGAATAGGATTGGAAACATATGAGTTGATTGAGTATTCACAATCAAATAATAATAGTAATAGCAAGTTTGGTATTCGTTCTTGTGTTCATCTTGGTATAGATATTGATATTCCGCGTCAATATTTGTATTCACAGTTATTGTCTCTCATAGTATCTTTGGATTTATTCAAAGGACTATAAGTCGTTTAAGGCTCATTGAGATCTTGTTTATAAGGACCTACAAGGACTAAAAATGTCATTTTATCAAAGTTATAACTACATGGGTCTATTATGTCACTTTTTAAAGTACAAGGTTTACTTGGTATATCTTTTAAACTTGAAGGACCAAACTCGTAAAAGTGCAAACCCTAAGGGTATATTTTGCCACTTTCATAACGTCAAGGGTCTAAGTGTAACTTTTGAATAAGGTATAAAAACCATGTTTAAAACCTTATCAAGACATAACTTTAATTAACGCTTGACGTGCTTAACATTTCCATATATTTAAAATTCAAAAAAACTTTTAGAAACCGATTATATCGTAATCACAATACTAGGAGCTTCATATTAAGAGTTTCATCTTAGGTTTTTATGTTCTAACCTGAGTTGTTGTGTTTTGATTTAAAGTGCCTAGATCCTCAACCGTTTAACTGAATGACTTTGAATTATGATGGCCGATCGTGTTACAATAATTCCAAACTCTTCAATCAAACTCATAACTCTTAAAAACTAAAGTTTAAAGTTACAAAGCTTATTAATAACTTGACATTTTACTCAGGTTGCGTGTCGTGGCTGTTTACTATCATTTTTGCTATTCAAACATTCCCTGATAAGATTGTTGATAAGGTCGTCCGCATTTCCTAAATTTATAGCATCTACCTATAGGTGAAGTTTATAACACGCCTTTACTCAATTTTACATTTTTATAAACCGGAGGGGGATACATGCTTGTTACAAATCTACTTTTATATACCTTCGTTTATCTTATAAACATGTGATTACTGTTTTAAAGATTAGGAATTCATAGCCTCGCATTTCAATATTTCATATAACTCGTGAGGGGTTTACTGCTCTATAATTTATGAATACATGTGTTTTACAAATTACATGCTATCCTGACATATCATTACAATTGTTGTCTAAGTTATCTATCCTACAAGTCATTAAATTTGACTTTAAGTTGTTAAATTGACTTTGGATATTAATGTTTTAATTTTACAAATCCTACAAGTCGCTAAATTGACTTCAAGTCGTTAAATGAATTTGGATTGATTTATGTTGTGTTTTTTGAATCCTACAAGTCGTTAAATTTGACTTCAAGCCGTTAAATTGACTTTGGGATGTTAATATGTTGATATTATGAGCTCTTTAAGTCGTTAAATTGACTTTGGATATTAATGTTAGTGTAATAAATCCTACAAGTCGTTAAATTTGACTTCAAGTTGTTAAATTGACTTTGGATGTTAATATGTTGATATTATAAGCTCTTCAAGTCATTAAATTGGCTTTTGATGATAATGTGTTAGTGCGATGTACTTAGACAAGGAACAAGACCAATCAGACCAAACAGACCAAACAAGACAATAACGCAGTAATACACTGTTACTATGATAATTGCATTCGTTGCAATCATTACTAATAACGAGTGTATAATAACAATACCATTTTCTATAAATTGTGTTTATACAATTATTACACTATGATTTGTATTCAAACTATTTATATCAAACCTATAAATTTCACTCAACCTTTGTGTTGACTTTTTAGCATGTTTATCTCAGGTTATTGAGCAATATACGGCACGGAGTGGCATGGACTCGAAGATGGCTAAAACTTGTTATCATTCACATTGTATGTAACTAGATTTTGGGACCTGCCTTTGTAAAACTCTGATAACTTGTACTCAACTATTATAACTGAAAACCTATGAATTTCACTCAACCTTTGTGTTGACCCTTTTAGCATGTTTATCTCAGGTAATTGAGCAACCTATGGCACGGAGTGGCACGGACTTGAAGATGGCTAAACTGTTATCATTCAAACTTTATGTTTCTAGATTTTGGGACCTCCTTTGTAAAACTCTGATATGATATTGAATGATAACTAAATTTTCCAAAACGTCTCTTTTGAGTCGTTTTCTATGATTATGTCTGTTGATCCATGAAGTAATACCCCAGATTAGCTTCCGCTGCTATATGTCAAAAATGGGGGTGTTACAGATTGGTATCAGAGCTCATGGTTATAGAGAACAAGGGTAAAACCTAAACTATAACTACTTTTTCCATCCAAGAAAGTCCTCCGTGCCACTGCATTTCCCCGAATAGTGTATGTAAGAGATTTGCGTAGCAGATAATACATAACTATTATACTATTATATAAATAACTTATGTTATTTCCACTGGGTTGTTATACAGTCATGTCTTTGTACACCCACCCTTCTATCCCTTCTGATTAAGATGTGGAGGATGCTTTTTCCTCTACAAATGCTCCTAACTATACTCCGACTTCACCGGTTTATTCCCGAGATTTCTTTCCTCCCGAGGATATTTCACTACCTAAAGACACTGAGACTCCTGTTGAATCACCTATTCTAATATCTCCATCTTCATCAGTAGGATCTTCAGCATCAGTTAGGTCAACTACACCACCACCAGACTATCCCTTTGATGAGTCTATCTTCGCAGAGTTAGATAACTCATTATGGATCATACCGCGACCACTGGGAAGTGAACCAGTCCCCGAGGAACCTGATGAGTCAGATACTTGTTATAATGTTCATCTCTGGAAATAATCATTGAGGATATCCAGGTTCAAGAGTCTTCTAAACAAGATCCAAGAACTCAAAAACAACAAGGGAGAACCACCAGATTAGATCTGTGTCGTTTACAGCTTTCTAGAATCCAACCACTAGATGTATGAATAATGACACTTGTCAAATTTTGCTATGTAAATTATATAGACAAGTTATTTATACAGTGGTGATTCTGTTATACCTCGTTGTTTCATAATACCAATTGTGTATGTCGAAATTATCTATCCTATATCCTGTAGTATGATGACTTATATCTTTATCCGGGATTACTATGATTCTCTTACCATCTGATTTTCTCAAACCTTTGTACCTAGAAACACTAAGCCTCCTATTGGATCACTCACTCCATTATCTCTGTATTTATCTCTGGAAATTCCAAAATTTTCTGTTATTTCCTATAATGTAATATTAAAGAATGATCACAAGTCTTTGTATTATAATGAGAATTTTCATACCTTAACTTATGATATGACTATCATTTTATGGGTTCTTATTCTATGTTGTCTTGTATATATTAATAGATGCCTCCCAAAAGAACATCAACATCTAAAACACCAACTATGACTCAGGCTGCCATCCGGCAACTGATTGCTGATGGTATTGTTGCAGCTCTAGAAGCACAAGCTGCTACCATGGCAAATACCAATAGGAATTTAATAAGTAACTACAAAGGGTTTATGAGTTGTCAACATTCTTATTTCAATGGTACAGAAGGAGCTATTGGCCTCATCCGCTGGTTTGAACGTACTGAATCGGAATTTTCTCGTAGCAAGTGTGTCGAGGAAGACAGAGTGACATTTGCTACTGGTACTCTAACCGATGACGCATTGTCCTGGTGGAATGCATACGCCCAACCTATTAGGATATAACAAGCTAACAAGATCACCTGGATTGAATTAAAAAGGCTCTTGACCAATAAGTATTGCCCTCGAACTGAAGTCAAGAAAATGGAAGACGAATTTTTCAACTTGGCTGTGAAAGGAAATGATCTCAAAACTACGTTAGAAGATTCCAGGAATTAGCAGTCTTATGCCCAAACATGGTACCAAACACCAAGAAGCTTATGGAAGTCTTTACGGGGGATTTACAAAAGTATTGAAGGAAATTGTTACTGCTCAGAAAATCTAAAACTTAGAGGAACCATTACCATAACACAGAGGTTGGATGAGCAGGTTATAAAAACTTAATTTGCGCAAGAAACAAATGATCATAAAGAAAGTTTGAGGATAGAAGAAAACACCCACCGACAAACAACTACCTCATTGTTCGCAATCTACACTAAACACTCCAAACAATCACAACAACGACAACTATCAAAATAACCACAACAATCACAACCGTAATGATGATTACCACCAACAGCAGAATAGAAGGCAAGAAACTATCAGAACTTATGCTGCCACCCCAACTGAGAACAAAAGGTATACTGAAAACAAAAGGTACCATGGAAACCTTCCTTTGTGTACAAGATGCACCCTGCATCACACAGGAGTTTGCACTGTCAAGTGTCAGACTTGCAACAAAGTGGGTCATCTGACCAGGGACTGCAAAAACTAAGGACTTCTATTTCCAAACCATCACTCCATCACTCAACTAAATCTCGGGACGAGATTTCTGTAAGGTTGGGGGACTATAACAACCCGTAATTTTCCAGTATTTTCATCAATGTAATATCTACTTACTATATTAAGTACAACCTTTTTCACGGGAATATTTTTCGTTTTTATTCCATTCCATTATGTAACCTAGTTTATATTTCTAAAGTAAACGAGCTCACGCAACCTCTATCAATGCCATCTATATCTATGTTTATATCATGTAAACATCCTAATATGTCAAGTCTATATCTTAATATCATTTTTACCAAGTACATTATCCATTTAACATACTTTTCAAAACGTTATATCAAAACAAGCATTAAACGTTAACGTTTACATCAAAACCCTAATTATATGTAATGTATACATATAAAATGAATGTACAAGCCTTTAAAGCATGTGTACAAGTGTACAATGCACAACATTTGAATATCTTTTCCCTCCTAAATCAAGTTACAACTTTTTAAAGCACACTGTATAAGCTAATCATACCTAAAAACATAATTAGGTCATTTAAGCTCCTAAATCATGTTTAAACTTTACCACCACTTTACATAAGGTACAATCACTTAATGCATGACTCCTAAACCCTAAAACTAAACCCTAAGTCAATCTAAAACCCTAATTTAAAACCTTAAACCCTAAACGAAATCCTAAAAACCCTAATTTCACTTTAAACCTAAAACTAAACCCTAAAACTAAAACTAAATCTTAATCCTTAATCCTAACCTTAATCCTAACACTAAACCTTAATCCTAAACCCTAATATATCCCAAATCTAACCTATCCACATTTTAAACATTAAACCTAACATAAATAAAATGAACCCGGCACCTTTTTACTTTATTTTTACCCATTTTTGAAGCAAAAAAAATAAAAAAATCCATGCCACCTCTATGACATCACCAATGCATTAACCTAAGTAGCTTACAAGGCAACTTCATCACCACACTTGTAAGGCTACTTCAGCATTTGCTACACTAAACACCCTTTTCGTCACCTACTTGTAAACCAAAACCCTCCACACCCTTACACCTCATCTTAAAATTTCATGACTCACCCTATATGTTCATTAGTCATTAATGTACAGAACTTGGCCACCACACCAAGAAAACTTGGGCACCAAGGGTCATTTACCACTATATATAGCCGAAACATACAACCATTTCAAATCACACCTCAAAAACTCATCACCACTCAAATGGAGTTCTAAATCAGACCAAGAAGGATCAAGTGAAGTCCCTAAGCTCAGAATAGAAGCCAAGAATCAAGAAAAAGGAGCCCTTGAAGTCGTTACTAGGCGTACGAACCCGAAAACCCCATTTTGACCCATTTCTAGCTCAAGTAAGCTTAGTTCTTGTTCAATAAGCTTATAATCTGTATTAGAATGTTCATAATACTCTTAAGATCATATATAAACTCTTGTTTGAAGCCTTGAATCCTCAAACCCATGTGTTTTTGATTAAAACCCTAAAAATGACCCGTTTTGATTTTCTAGCTAACGAATCCTTTTTCTAAACTTTTGTTACGTTAGAACATCTTATTTTTGCTTATTCTAATAAGCTATAACCTGCAAATATCATTTGGAACCTTAAAATAAGCTTGCATGGCTTTTTGGACTTGTTTTGCAAATATTTCCATGCATAGGGGTATATATCGTAACTTTCTAAAATTTATAACTAAAGGGGCTGAAAATGTCATTATTCTAAAGTTATAACTATAAGGACCTATTTTGCCAAGTTTCAAAGTTAAAGGTTTAAATTATATATACTTTATATATAAAGGACTAAAGTTGTAAAGCTTTATAAACTAAAGTGTATATATTGCTAATTTGCATAATTAAAAAATATTAAAATATAATATTTTTATATAAATTATAAAAATATATATTAATATTATAAAACTCGATTTTATTAAAACCCGACACATTTATCGTTATTAATCATAAATCGACGCATTATTACGTTATATATTTAACGTAATTTTTCATCGACTAACTTTTGAAGAAACTTAAAATCTTATCGTATCACGTTACTAGGGAATTTCATATGAAGGGTTTCATTTGAGTTTTCGTTTTGACGAGTTTGTTGGGTTTACGATTTAAAGTTGCCTCGGATCCTCAAACGTTATACAATGGCCTCTGGGATTATGATAGCTACGAACAATGATACAATATTCATAATTTATTAAATCAAAGATTTAGTTTAAAATTGTAAAGTTTGAAACATAAACCATCCCACTAAGACTTGACATATTACTTCAGGTTGCGTGACAAAGCCGTTACTTTCACTTGATATACTTTTGCCATCAATCAGATTTTCATGTATTGTTAAGGTGAGTTCATAGCCTCACTTTTAAATATCTTTAATATTTCATAAACCCGTGAGGGGGATACATGCTTAAACCATAAAATGTTTTTCCAACTGTATACTATATATTTCATTTAAACTTGGTGAGTTCATAACCTCGCATTTCAATCTTTTAAATGTTTTATAAACCCACGAGGGGGATACATGCTCAATTGTTTTTAATATACACAAGTACTTAAAATCGATATTGTGAAGTTCATAGCCTAGCCTTTACTTATTTACATGTTTTATAAACCCGCGGGGGGGATACATGCTTGTTTTATTATAAATTAAAAAACAAGTGATTTTGATATATGATATGGTTCCATCACTGTGAATAGTCCCATCTTTTATTGTTTTTCTAAATCCGTGGGGGATTCATGCTTAAACTTTGAATACTAAAGTGTTTTTTCCAACTTTTATGCTATCCTGATATATTGATTGCCTATGTTACTCCATTTTCCCATAAGGACATCCTAGTTATCTTTTTGTGGTAATAGCTCTTAGTATCTCTTTGGGTAGTAGCTTGATCCGTCCAAATCAACACGTATAAAAAAAATATATATAATATATAAATACGTAATAATAAGGAAATAGTATAGTATAGTATTTTCCGTCGGGTTAAGAAATTCACTTTTAACCAAAGTGAAATCTCAAAAACCTTCTGGGTCGTTTCCTCGACGAGAGGTGAATGGAAATCTACGTTCAAGTTGTAAATCGAGCTTGAATATCATAAAAGTTTTTTTGCGTTTTGTTTTTCAAAAGATACTAAAAAGGGAAGCATATAAAACGGATAACTAAACTTTTGGTTTTAAACTATTTTTATACTAAAAATAAAACTAATATTAATTCTAAGATTTAAAACTACAAGATTATACTAAAATTAGCTTAAAAGATATTGAAGAAAAATATGCTTGCTAGAGAGTGAAAAGTTTATTAAAGTGCGGGTTTATATACAACAACTTAATTATGACAAGTAAAATAAGTGCTTGTTAATAAATGACAAGAAATTAAATTTCATTAAAAGTAAATGACGGAATGTAAATCGAAAAGAAAATACTAATGACAAATAATTTTTAAAATCTTTTTAAACCCGCACCTAAATGAACTTTTCACGTCACTTAGCAAGCATATTTGTCATTCATATCTTTTAGCTTAATTTTAGTATAATCTTGTAGTTTTAAATCTTAGAATTAATATTAGTTTAATTTTTAGTATAAAAATAGTTTAAAACCAAAAGTTTAGTTTCCCTTTTATATGCTTTCCCTTTTTAGTAGATTTAGAAAAACAAAACCAAAAAAAACTTTTATGATATTCAAGCTTGATTTACATCTTGAACGTAGATTTCCATTCACCTCTCGTCGAGGAAACGACCCGAAAGGTTTTTAATAATCGCTTTGGTTAAAAGTGAATTTCTTAACCCGTCGAAATACTTATAACTATACTATTAGTGATTATCTTCCTTATTTATTATGTTATTTCTATATATTTTACATATTTTATACGTTGTTGATTTGGACCGATCAAGCTACTACCCATAGAGATACTAAGAGCTTTTTAACCCAATAATACTAGGACTGTATTAGGGCAAATGGAGGTACTTAGGCAATAATATATCAGGATAGCATCTAGTTGGAAAAAAACATTGTATTCATTGGTTTATTGCATGAAATCCCCACGGATTTAGAAAACGTATAAGATGGGACTTTCTCAGTGATGGAACCATATCATTCCCATCAAAATCAACGTGTGTTTAAATTTATATAAAAACAAGCGTGTATCCCTTCCGCGGGTGTATAAAAACTTGTCAAAAAGTAAAGGGCTAGGCTACTGGAATTCACAATATCGATTTGAAGTTCTTGTGTATATTAAAACAATTGTGCATGTATACCCCTCGTGGGTTTATAAAACATTCAAAAGATTGAAATGCAAGGCTATGAACTCACCAAGTTTAAATGAAATATATAGTATACAGTTGGAAAAACATTTTATGGTTTAAGCATGTATCCCCCTCACGGGTTTATGAAATATTAAAGAGATTTAAAAGTGAGGCTATGAACTCACCTTAACAGTACAGGAAAATATTGATGGAAAAAGTATATCAAGTGAAAGTAACGGCTTTGTCATCGCTACCTGAAGTAATATGTCAAGTCTTAGTGGGATGGTTTATGTTTCAAAACTTTTACAAAGTTTAACGTATATCTTTGATTTATTAAATTATGGAAAATATTGTATCATTGTTCGGGCTATCATAATCCAGAGGCCATGTAGTATCGTTTGAGGAGACAGGGACTTTAAAATCGTTAAAAACCCAGCAATAATCGTCAAAATGAAAACTCTCCAAATGAAACCCTTCATATTATATTACACTTGTAACGTGAATAAGATAGATTTTAAGGAAATTTCTTCAAAAAGTTAGTCAATGAAAAAAATTTACGTTAAATATATAACGTAATTTTAATGCGTCGATTTATGATTAAATACACGATTAAATGTGTTTCGGGTTTTTAATAAAATATATTAACGTAATATGCGTAGATTTATGATTAAATAACCGATAAATGACTGTATGGGTTTTAATAAAATCGATGTGTTATAATATTAATATTGATAATTTATAATTTTATAAAAAATTAGATGTTTATTTTTAAGTTTGCAAAATTAGCAATATATACCCTTGGTTTATAAACTTTACTAATTTTGTCCTTTATATATAAATGTTTATATATTTAACCTTTAAACCTTTGTAACTTGGAAAAAATAGGCCATTATAGTTATAACTTTTTGAAATAATGACATTTTCAGCCCCTTTCAAGTTATAATTTTAGAAAGTTTCGATTATACCCTATGAATGGAACTATTTACCAAAAACAAGTCCAAAAGCAATGCAAGGCTTATTTAAGGTTACAAAATGATTATTTGCAGGGTTATAGTTTATTTAGTATAAGAAAAAATAATAAGATGTTTTAACAATAAAAAAGCGTTAGAAAAAGGATTTTTTTAGCTAGAAAATCAAAACGGGTCTTTTATAGTTTTTTATCAGAAACACATGTAGGTTTGAGGATTCAAGGATTCAAACAAGAGTTTATATATGTATTTAGGCAGTTATTTATGAATATTCTATACAGATAAAAAGCTGATTGATCAAGAACTAAGCTTACGTGAGCTAGAAAATGGGTCAAAATGGGGTTTTCGGGTTCGTTAGCTTAGTAACGACTTCAAGGGCATCCTGTTCTTGATTCGTGGATTCTATTCTGAGGTCTTAGGGACTTACTTGAGACTTCTTGGGTATGTGTTAGAACTCCATTTGTGTGGTTGATGAGTTCTTGTTGAGGTTGTGTGATTTGAAAATGGTTGTTTGTTTAGGCTATATATAATCGGTAAAATGACCCTGGTTCTATGTTTTCTTGTGTGTTGTGGCCAGATATGTATTAATGACTTAATTAAAATCTAGGGTAAGTCATTAAATCTTAAGATGAGGTGTAAGGGTGTGGAGGGTTTTGGTTTACAAGTAGGTGACGAAAAGGGGTGTTTAGTGTACATATGCTTGTAGTAGCTTACAAGGTGGTGATGGAGGTGCTTGTAAGCTACTTAGGTAGCTGCTTGGTGATGTCATAGAGGTGCTTGGTTGCTTAAAAATGGGTAAAAATGAAGTAAAAGGGTGTTGGGTTCATTTTATTTCTGGTTAGGGTTTAAGGTTTTCAAGTGTAGATTAGGGATATATTATGGTTTAGGATTAAGGTTTAGTGTTAGGATTAAGGTTAGGATTAAGGATTAAGGTTTAGTTTTAGGTTTAGGGTTTAGTTTTAGGTTTAAAGTGAAATTAGGGTTTTAGGATTTCGTTTAGGGTTTAGGGTTTTAAATTAGGGTTTAAGATTGACTTAGGGTTAGTTTTAGGGTTTAGGAGTCATGCATTAAGTGCTTGTACCTTGTGTTAAAGTGGTGGTAAAGTTTAAACATGGTTTAGGAGCTTAAATGACCTAATTATGTTTTTAGGTATGATTAGCTTATACAGTGTGCTTTAAAAAGTTGTAACTTGATTTAGGAGGGAAAAGATATTCAAATGTTGTGCACTGTACACTTGTACACATGCTTTAGAGGTTGTTATATTTATTTTTTGTATACATTACATATAATTAGGGTTTTGATATAAACGTTAACGTTTAATGCTTGTTTTGAAATAACGTTTTAAAAAGTACGTTAAATGGATAATGTACTTGGTAAAATGATATTAAGATATAGACTTGACATATTAGGATGTTTACATGATATAAACATAGATATAGATGGCATTGATAGAGGTTGTGTGAGCTCGTTTACTTTAGAAATATAAACTAGGTTACATAATTGAATGAAAAAAAACGAAAAAATATTCCGTTTGAAAAAATGTTTGTATTATTATAGTAAGCAGATATTACATTGACGAAAAGACTGGAAAATTACGGGGTTGTTATAGTCCAACCTTACAAAAATCTCTCCAAGATTTAGTTGAGTGTTGGTAGTGATGGTTGGGTATCGAAAGTCCATTAGTTTTTGAGTCCCTGGTCAGATGACCAACTTGTTGCCAAGTCTGACAACTTGACAAGTTGCAAACTCATGTGTGATGCAAATTGCATCTTTGTACAGCAAACGGAAGGTTTTCATGGTACCTTTTTGTTTTTCAGTATACCTTTTGTTCTCAGTTGGGGTGGCAACATAAGTTCTGATAGTTTCTTGCCTTCTATTTTGCTATTGGTGGTAATCATCATTACGGTTGTGATTGTTGTGGTTATTTTGATAGTTGTCGTTGTTTTGATTGTTGGAGTGGTTATTGTTGTTGCGATCATTGAGGTAGTTGTTGTCGGTGGTGTTTCTTCTATCCTCAAACTTTTGTTTATGATCATTGGTTTCTTGCGCATAATTATGTTTTATTACCTGCTCCATCAACCTCTGTGTTATGGTAATGGCTTCCTCTAGAGTTTGAGATTTTGAAGCAGTAACATTTCCTTCAATACTTTTGGGTAATCCCCCGATAAAGACTTCCATAAGCTTCTCGGTGTTTGGTACCATATTTTGGCAAAAGACTGCTAATTCCTGAAATCTTCTAACGTAAGTTTTGAGATCATTTTCTTTTACAACCAAGTCGTAAAATTCGTCTTCCATTTTCTTGGACTTACAGTTCGGGGCACATACTTATGGTTCAAGAGACTTTTCAATTCGGTCTAGGTGATCCTGGTTGGCTTTTTCTTCTTAAATAGGTTGGGCGTATGCAATTTCCAACTGGACAAGGCCGTATCAGTAGTAGATGTACAGTAGCAAATGTCTTCTTTGTCTTCCTGGTCACACTTGCTAGATATAATACCATATTAAGTCGTTCAAACCAGCGGATGAGGCCAACAGCTCCTTCTGTACCATTGAAATAAGAAGGTTGGCAAGTCATAAACCCTTTGTAGTTACTTATTACATTCCTATTGGTATTTGCCATGGTAGCAGCTTGTGCTTCCAGAGCTTAGCATTGTTCTTTTTTTTTTCAAGCAATACCATCAACAAATCAGTGGTAGATGGCAACACTGAGTTTTTGTTGGTGTTTCAGATGTGACGTCGTTGGGGAGCTTTATTTAATATATTCATAATAACATAGAATAAGAACCCATTAAAATGTTAAGTCATATGCACAAGTTAAGGTATCAAATTTCTCAGTATTATACGAAGACTTGTGATCAGTCCTTTAATTTTACATTGCAGGTTTTAACAAAAATTTTGGAATTAAAGACTGCCAGAGATAGATACAGAGATAATGGATGTGAGTGATTCCAATTTATGGCCTTAGTGTTTCTAGGTAAAAAGGTTTGAGAATAATAGGGATGGTTATGGATATCTAGTGTTCCAAGGATAAAGATATAATCATCATATCACAGGTTATAGGATAGTCAATGTCGACATTCAAACTTGGTATTATGAATCAACGAAAGTTATAACGGAAAATCACTACTGTATATACATAACTTGGTCTATATAATTTTAATAGCAAAAATTCTGACAAGCGTCATTATTCATACATATAGTGGTTGGATTTTCTATAAAGACTGTAAACGGTCACAGATCTAATATGGTGAGTTTCCCTTGTTGTTTTGAGTTCTTGGATCTTGTTTAGAGACTCTTTAACCTGGTGTCCTCTAATGATTATTTCCAAAGATGAACATTATAAACAAGTATTGATCATCAGGTTTCATGGGTTACTCGGGTTCCTTCCTAGTGGTTCGCGGTATGTCTTAATGGTTTTATAACTCTGCGAAGATAGACTCATCAAAGGGATAGTCTGGTGGTGGTGTAGTTGACCTAACCGGTGATGGAGATCCTACTGATGAAGATGGAGATACTGAATAGGTGATTCAACAGGAGTCTTAGTGTCTTTAGGTGAGTGAAATATCTCGGGAGGAAATAGGATAAAATATTAGGGATAGTCCGGTGAAGTGGGTCTTTAGTTAGAGAGCATTTGTAGAGGAAAAAGCATCTTCACATTGTCAATCTGAGGGATAGAAGGTTGGAGTGTACGGATGACCAAACAGTATAAAAACCAAAGTAGATAATAACATAAGTTATCTATATACATAGTTTAATAGTTAAATAGTTATGCTATTATCTGTACGCATATCTCCTTACATACTCTATTCGGGCGAATGTAGTGGCAAGAAGGATTTTTCTTGGATTGAAAAAGTAGTATAGTTTAGGTTTTACACCCTTGTTCTCTATATATCCATGAGCTCTTAGCAATCTGTAACACCCTATTTTTGGACTTATAGCAGCCTGAAGCTAATCTAGGGTATTACTTCATGGATCAACAGACATAATCATAGAAAACGACTCAAAAGAGACGTTTTGGAAGATTTAGTTATCATTCATTATCATATTCTGAGATCTTCTACAAAGGAGGTCCTAAAATCTAGAAACATAAAGTTTGAATGATAACAGTCTAGCCATCTTCAAGTCCGTGCCACTCCGTGCCATAGGTTGCTCAATTACCTGAGATAAACATGCTAAAAGGGTCAACACAAAGGTTGAGTGAAATTCATAGGTTTTCAGTTATAATAGTTGATTGAACAAGTGGAATTGTGTTACGTTGTTATACAACCATTTGGGTAATATTACAAAGAGACATTATTATGTGAAACGGGTATTATTGTGGAAAACAGTATTATTGCCCTAAGCTCATGAATCACATATTTAAACTTAATAGAACCAGGAGCCTCTATCCGAAGACATACTGGGAGCTACTACCCAAAGAGATACTGAGAGCTATTACCCAAAGAGATACTAGGAGCTACTACCCAAAGAGATACTGGGAGCTATTACCCAAAGATATACTAGGATGTCTTATGGGAAAATGGAGGTAACTTAGGCATTAATATATCATGATAGCATATAGTTGGAAAAACACTTGTATTCATAGTTTTAGCATGATTCCCCTACGGGATTAGAAAACATATTAAGATAGGGTACTATTCCAGTGATGGAACCTTATCATTATATCTAAAATCACTTGTTGTTTAATTTATAAAAAAACAAGCATGTATCCCCCTCGCGGGTTTATAAAACATGTAAATAAGTAAAGCCGAGGCTATGAACTTCACAATATCGGTTTTAAGTACTTGTGTATATTAAAAACAATTGAGTGTATCACCCTCCTTGCGGGTTAACAAAACTTCAAAAGATTGAAAGCGAGGCTATGAGCTTCACCAGTTTTAAATGAACTTATATGGTATACAGTTGGAAAAAACATGTTTATGGTTTTATTTATATGCATGTATCCCTCACGGTGTTTTATGAAAATATTAAAGAGATTTAAAAGTGAGCTATGAACTCACCTTATCGATACAAGGAGAATCTGATTGATAGCAAAAGTATAATCAAGTGAAAGTATAGTTACGGCTTGGTCTCGCAACATGAAGTAATATCGTCAAGTCTTAGTGGGATGGTTTATGTTTTTCTCAAAAAATTTACTAAGTTTAACGTAGATATCTTTGATTTATTAAAATTATGGAAATATAGTAATCACTGTTCGGGCTATATAATCCAGAGGCCTCATGTAGTATCGTTTAAGGAAGCCAGCGGCACTTTAATCGTATCAAACCCAGCAAAACTCGTCAAAATGAATTCCCATTATATGAAATTCAATAGTAAGTGATACGACCAGATTTTATGTTTCTTCAAAAAGTTAGTCGAATGAATAAATTACGTTAAATATATAACGTAATAATGCCGTCGTTTATAATTAATACGATAAATGTGTGGGTTTTTAATAAAATCGAGTTTTGTCAATATTAATATATAGTTTATAATTTCTATAAATATATTATATTTTATATTTTTAAGTTTCTATATTAGCAATATATTCCCTTGGTTTATAAACTTTTACAACTTTTAGTCTTTTCTATATAATGTTTTTTATAATTTTATAACCTTTAACTTTGATACTTGGAAAAAATAGGTCTCTTTAGTTATAAATTTAGATAATGGACATTTCAGCAACCCTTTATGTTATATATTTCCAGAAAGTTACGTTACTATACCCTATGCATGAAAATATTTGCAAAACAAAGTCCAAAAAGCCTATGCAAGCTTATTTTATGGCTTTCCATAATGATATTGGCCAGGTTATGCGTATTAGAATAAGCATAAAATAAGATGTTTAAAGTAACTAAGTCTAGAATATGGATTCGTTAACTTAGATAATCAATACGGTCGTTTTTAGTGTTTTAATAGAAAAACACATGGGTTGAGGATTATTCCAAGGCTTTCAAACAAGAGTTTATATTTGATCTTAAGAGTTATTATGAACATTCTATACAAATATTATAAGCTTCATTGAAACAGAACTAGCCTTTTGCCCATGCTTTTGACCCGTCTTTACTTCGTTGTGGAAGAAAGTTCAACTGCACTTTCGATGATCATTTTTTATAAACGGAGGGAAAAGTCATATAATAAACGCAAAGGCCCCCCCATCCCTTTTGCCCTGCTTTTGACCCGTCTTTACTATCATATCCTTCCAACAAACCCTCAAGCCATTGTCACAATGCTATGGTTTCACACTTCAGATGAAACTGTCTTGGTTCCTTAGACATGCATGAAATCCTTGCTAATAGAACAAGGGAAAGAAATTTGCCTCTCCCCTCGGTCATTTCCTTTTTTCTTCATCATCCGTTATACAATGAAAGCACCATCTTTGATTAGTTCTATGATGAACTAATCCGCCAGGTGAGGATCTAACAAAGCCCAATGATGAGAAGAAAGGAAATGTGTAAATGCTTTGGAATCGCTTTAGGTTTGGCACCATCACACAGTACTTGGAGAAAGAAAAAATGATTATACTTGTCTTATGCCTAAATGTTCTTATGGTATGTGGTAATTTGAATCCTTGGTTATGGTTTCCATGTTAGGATATTGATGAATTGAAAACTTTGATCTATGTATGTTAAAACTTAGTACCCACTATATGTTGTTATGTTTTATGGATATTGTTATCGTATTAATGACATTTGGTAGAAGATAATGATGCTTGCATGGAAATATGTTTTGGGTGTAAAATGAATTTACTGATCGATCTTTATACCCCCCCCCCCTTTTTTTTGTTTTGAAAGATATAGCACCCACGGATCCACCATCATGGTAGATCCGTTTGTTGTTTTGGTGGATCTGGCTCAATCAGTCCATGCGACCAAAAATTTTAAATTTTCTTGGCCAAAATTCGAATTTTCTTGATGTTTAACCTTTTCTACTTTATCTTATAACCATGCTATATGATACTATGTGGGATCTTAAACCTTAGGATAAAACATGTTCTCCATATAATCCAAGAACCATTATAAAACTCATATCACCACTTTTCCTTTATAATTATCATCCTCAAACACCATTTTCCTCACATTTTACTTACACTTCTTACTTACAACCTTTCTAGTTCACAACCATGACTAGTTCATCCAAAATAAACTCACCAAACTTCAAAAGAAAAACCACAAGAATAAGTGTCAAATACCCAAACTATGTCAATCTTACATCCTCAAGTGAGGAACAACCAAATGAGAGAACACCTTCACCACCTCCTAGAAAGAAATTCCTTTCACCACCACAAGCTCCATTAAAATCCATCTCTAGCAAGAGCACACACTACACCTCATCATCATCACCAAGTGAGTCTCCGACACTAACTCACGTTGCACCTCCACTAAAACTTTGTTTTGTCATTCCGATAAAACTTAAACCTCAAGAACTTCCACCACCACAAATGTCACCAAATTACCCCTATTCTTAAACAATGGATAATTGGCCATCGGGCCCATCTAATCTATCTCCACCACCACGTGTCTCACGACCACCTCCCGGTTTTCCAAATCCACCACCTGGATTTGAACCATTACCATCAACCCAACCTTTGTTTGTTAACATTAACAACAACACACCTCTCCTCCAAAACAATGCACCTGCACTAGAAAACATCCACCATCCACCACCAAATATTAGCAATCAAGATTTTCCTAATCCTCCTAACATTTTGGATTTTGTTCATCCAAATGACATGCCTAACCTTCACAACATGTTTTGTCAATGTTGTAGCACAACAAGGCATAAAATCCTAATGCTTCGAAACAGTGTCAACTACATTTTCTCATACATTCGACACCACCTCGGTCCTTCACCACACCCACCTTACTTTCCGCATTAACCGCGTGCAAATCTCACCTCACCCCTCAGATTATATGGGAAAATGATATATCCCAAGATTTAGGACTTTTAATTGTTTTCTTTATTTTTTTTGGTTTATCATGTAATGGCTTTAATGCCAAGTTTTATGTTTAAATCCCTTATAATGGATTAAGCATTATTTTCTTTTGTTGTGTTGATGATGGATGTTCATTATGTATATTTGTGCATTTGTGATTGTCATATATATATTTGCTTGTCTACTAACTTTGTTTTGTAGCAACGCATCCATAGCTCGATTCCTTGGTGCCCCAAGCGAGGGGGAGCATCCACCAAGGGGGAGCACTAGCAATTAGTCTTTATTTTTACTTTGCATTCGTAATCAAGTCACTTAGCATTCGTCAAAACAAGACTTGCAAGACTCCCCTCCTTCTACAACACTTTTTGCTTCGACAAAAAGGGGGAGAAGATATGTAAACTCATCTACTAAATACTTATTTAGTAACTTTTAAATAAGCATGAGTTTATATTTTGTCATCATCAAAAAGGGGGAGATTGTTAATACAAATATTCGCGCAAAAACGATATTTATATTTAATGATCTTCATGTTTTGATAATAACAAATATAATGTCATACTACGTAAAAGTTTACGTAAACAAGTTATTTAGTCGAAAGTTTACTTGATGACGACTAATCACTTAAGGTATGAATATGACATTATTAAACATAGTTAATGATCAAAGAAAAATATTATCATTTGCATAAATGTTTTCTAATCAAATGATTTAACTTAACACATGATTAATTATAAGCTAGTTATATTAATCATATAAGATAAAATAGGATTAACCATAAGTGGAAACAATCTTTCCAAATCTTTCCAAATCTTTCTAAATCTAGAAAATCTTTCCTTATTCATGTCAAGAAATATTTTCTTCTAGAAGAATCTATTAAACTAGTTTTAATAAGTACAAAACAATATTTTGTATAGATTTAGGGTTAATCACTAAATGACAATTTTTGTCCCAGCTCCTCTTATGGATCCACCAAATGCACTGCACGGATCCAGGGGTTGGTGGATCCATGGGTCACACGTCTTGTTCCCCTGGGACAGGATTTGAAATTCAAATGGTTGCCTATAAATACCAACCTCACTCCTTCATTTAAAACAACTCTTGACAAATATTTTTCTTATACATATTTTATCTTTTGCATATTCTTTGATTATTATACTTGTTACATAATCCATTACAAGTGATCAACTCATTCCACACTTTAGTGAAGAACACTCAAGAAGACGTCAAGCTTCAAGTGTTATTAGTTTAGTTGTGTCATCACGTTTGTGATAATCATTCATCTTGTATATCTTGTGTTGTGTGTTGTGTGTATCATATGTGTATGATAGGTTAGTATTTAGGCCTCAAAATACATAGTGTGTTAGATTGGTTCTATCTCGAAGTAGAACTCGGTATTTAGCCGATGTGTACGGTTTTCTTCGCCTAAAGGGAGCTTGTTGACATAGTGAAGATAACTCTCAAGTTGGGTACTTGGGGAGTGGAGTAGGACGAAGAGGTGCTTCATAGCCGAACCACTATAAATCATTGTATCATCGGTTTGATCTTTCTTATCTTTACTTGCTTATATTTTGTTGTTAGTTTACTTATTTATTGCATCGCTATCGTATACACTTGTGTATATCTCTTGAATTCACATAAATCAGCAATCTAAGTTTTAATTTTAAAACGGTAAAAACTATTCAACCCCCCTTTTTGTTTCCACAATTGGTATCTGGAGCCAAGGTCACCCAAGATCTTTAACGTATATTGTACATTAAAGCTTGAATCGATCTATGGATTCAGATAAATATCTATTGTTATAAAAGGCGCGTCATGGCGCCGCAAAGGCCTCGCAAAGGCGCGAGGCGTGACCTTCACGCCACGCAATAGACCAAGGCTTGGGCTTAAGGCTTGACGTGAGATGAGGAGTGAAAAAACGTGATAAGACGCGATAAAACGTGATGCGTGGAGGCTTTTTTGAATTCAATTTCGATAAAAATCGTATTTTTATATAGAAATAAAAAAGATTACATGCAAAGATAGTTTCTTGACTTCAATATATTTGTAATATGATATAAATATATAAATTTATAAATATTTTCATATTTTGTGCCGCTTTAAGTCACGCCTTAAAAACGCCATGACTCGCAAAGGCGTGAGGCTTGGCCATGCCGCCATACTACGCCTCACGACTAAACCTTTGAAAAATGTGTTACAGTCTTTAGGCCATTTAGTTACGTGTTTCTTCCATTTATAGTAGGCCAAATCTGTATTGAAAGGTTACAATACAACAAAAATAAACTGAACCGTTTATATATATATTTTTTTCACATTTATTACTCTTATATACAATTCACAAATGGTCGGGGCATTGTAGCTGCTACAGTGCTACAGTACCGGCTCAAAATCTGGTCCAAAGTAAAAAAAAAATACAAAACGGACCCTCAACTTTTAACTATTTATGACTTTTTTACATAAATTTTAACAAAAAAAAGGCCCCTCAAGTTTCTTTTATTCGCAACTTTTTTACATAAATTTTTTTAAATAAAAAATATACAGACAGAAATGCCTCTGGACCACTAATAAAATAAGACCAGTATTGATATGTTCCATCCATTAGTACGATTTTATAAAAAATATTGAAGTTTAATATAATTTTTAAAAACAAAAAATATAAAAAAATTTCCAACAAACACGTTCTACTGAGCATGTTTTAATTTTGTTCTTTTATGCATTCTTGACCAACAACCTATATCCGGTCATATAGCATGACTATTTGTTGGGCTTATACTTTTTTTACTTAATTATCCACATGTTACTCACAATAAAAATATTTAAAAAAATGGTACACTGTTTTGTATTGATAAAAAATTAGTAACAAAAAAACGACAAAAAAGGCCCTCAAATTCTCACTAATTACGACTTTTTTATACAACAAGTTTTCTTTATCAGTATGTAGCAAACATATGGCGCACTTTTAATGAAAAATACAACCTTTTAAATTACGACCAAAACGAGTCCAATATTAATACGCTTTAAACGTGCGTACGATCTTATAAAAAATATTAAAGTTCAATACACCTTCTTATAAATAAAAAAAAATATGGTAGCCTTTCTTTAAAGTTTCATAAACTGTGTTGCCCCCGCCGCAACGCGCAGGTTAAATTCCAACTCGTATACTATCTATCTCACAAATGTTTAGAACGAGTTACTCTTTTGTTAGTGAGCAACTCACATACGATTGTACAAATTTTTTTAGGTAATTGTTTATATTTAACATTGTGCGAACAAAAACTAAGATGTGAAATATCTAATTTATCACTCAAAATTGCATTTGTTATAATGAAGATACATCTAAATAAAGAGTATGACTGTCACTTTATATTAAAATTTTATTCGTATCACTTTGATGTATTCGTATTTTAGAGCTGGTTCATTTTCCATGCACAGTGGCGGAACCAGGAAGTTAGAGGACTGGGGGCAAAAAAAAAAAAATCTTGACAAAAGTCGTTTTGCACACAAAGATGAAGACGGAGATATAAGGTTTTTACACTGTTTTGCTTTAACATGAGAGGCAATTTGATTTTGTGGTGGGATGCACTTTAAAAAAAATGTCACTTTTACACTAAAAATCGATGTTTTTTGACGAATTATAGAGGGCACCGCCCCCCCTACTTACAAAGTGCTTCCGCCCCTGACCATGCATGTTCTATAGTATGATCAAGAACTTAAACCACGCCGACTACAATGCCAGTAATGACAAAGTGTGACGCATTTGATCATCATTCATGAGTTCATCTCCAAATAAAATAACACAAGGACAGCAAGACTATGCCCGTGTCAGTAGAATCCAGGTCAAAGTTTTAAGAGAAAACTATAATTTTGGTCCACTATCTTTACCGGGTATAACACTTTTGGTCCATTTTTTTAAAAATTTGCGGGTTTAAGCCAAAACCCGAGTATCCATTTCACATTTGAGCCAAATCAGACAATTTCGTTAAATCTGATTTGGCTCAAATGTGAAATGGATACTCGGGTTTTGGCTCAAATGTGAACCAAAATTGTTAGATTTGGCTCAAATGTGAAATGGATACTCGGGTTTTGGCTTAAACCCGCAAATTTTTTAAAAAATAGACCAAAAGTGTTATACCCGGTAAAGATAGTGGACCAAAATTGTAGTTTTCTCTAGTTTTAACTATGACCGGCACTACAAATATAAGAGCGTTGGGTGTAGTATCGCCAGCAACGGCGTTGGGCTGCATTGCCCGGCGTTACTACATCGTTGGCCGGCGTTACCCAACGGTGTTGGGCTCGGCGTTAGTCGGTCAACGCACGTTGGGGTCGTTTAAAAAAACCTCAAACGGCTACTTTATATTTTACTTATTCCCCCTAATTTTGAAAAGTTACACTTTAGCCCCTAACGGCTAGTTTTCAAAAAAAAAATTAATTTCTTTCACTTTTACCCCCTAACGGCTAAATTTTTAATTTTTTTTTTTCATTTTAAACCCCCCCCCCCCCCCCCCCCCACACACACACACACACACACACAACTCACTATATATAACACATTACCAAATACAAATTCACATACAAATTCACCACTCTTCAAATACAAATATACATCTTTTTAGCAGTAAAAAAATGTCCGAATTTCCCAACAACAGTTTTACGAATCTCCTCAACGAGGGTTGTTAGGGCAACCCTCCGGCACAATACGCGTATATGACGCCGAAACAGTTTCAACAACACCAACAAGAACAACAACAAGCTTTTTTCCGATGGCAACAATCACCAATCCTAAACCGTGACTTTCAAGATCTACAACAAAACCCACCATCATTCAACTCAGAAACTTCCCAATCACTCACTCAACCTCAACAAGTCGATTCGCCAAAAAAAGACGGTCGCAAGAAAACAAAATAAAAAAGGGGAAAAAATGTTGTAGACGAGCCCCAAGAGCCGGTAGCAGCGGGCCGTTGGCTACCGATCGAAGAAGAATTGCTTGCAACATGTTATGTGGCCGTTTCGGAAGATAATAACGTCGGAAGGTCACAAAAGCATGAAACGTTTTGGTATCGGGTTTTGAACGAGTTCAATTCGAATTTTTTTTAAAAACGTACAAAGGATATGTTGACTAGCAAATGACATACGTTGAATGCCAATTGCCAAAAGTTCAACGCCACGTACGAACGGGCCAAACGTTTGGGGAAAAGTGGCAAAAACGATGTGGATTTGATGAAACGGGCTCAAAGTATTTACCGTGACGAGCATAAAGGGGTCTCGTTTTCTCAAGAAGATGCTTGGGCCATTTTGAAATTCCACCCGAAATGGGACGCACCCGAACAAGTTGACTTAACCGGAGACGTCCCCGGGGCTACCCAAGAGGATCTATTCGGTTACGATGCACGACCACGTCCGGTCGGCAAACCACGGCCCGCCAAGAAAACCAAATCCGACGCCACGACGAGCACCGGTGGAAGTAGCGCGTCAACCCAATTCGGGGAGTTAATGGAGCCGGAGGCTTCGTTCTGAAACGGGAAGCCGCCGAGGGCTTTCGAAGCTCAAGCCGAAAATGACCGCACACTAATGCGGTTGGAGGAGTTGAGGTTTCTAGCGGAGGGGGGGGGGGGGGTGGGGGGGGATACTAGCACCACAGTTTTGACGACGACGGTCGCCTATTGGATTCTCAAGCAGCAAAACGATTAATCAACTAAACAAAAATGAGAAATGATTCTGTGGTGACGAGGACGACGAGACGAGTAGGGTCATTTTAAAAAAAATAAATTCGTCATGTTTTTTTTTTCGTAATGTTTTTTTATTTCGTAATGTTTTTTTTATTTCGTAATGTTTTTTTTATTTCGTAATGTGTTTTTTTTAATGTAATTTGTATGTTTATTATGATGATATGGTTAGTTTGTTAAAAGAATGAAATAATTGTTTAGGGAGTTTTATGAAAATAAAAAGGTGAGTGGTGTTATTTGGTGTTATGATAAGGGGAGTGGTGTTGGTGCTGACGTGACGGCAAAAATACGGTGTTATGGTGTTACTACACCTGGGCTCTAATAACATACTGCAATCTATTTTTATTTCATTTTAACACTTTATGCAGGTTAAAGGTATGAGCATAACCCTAAACAGAACAAAATAATATTTATATTCCATCACATCAGATATAAATATTATTCATAGTAAGGAAACACAAATGATTGCAACAACCCACAGTTGTATATTCTTTCTTTGATGAAACATAAGAAAAACTTATACTAAAACCCCATACCTAAATAAACCAAAGTTATACCCTTCCACATACCAGTCTTGATTACTCGGATCGGTTAGCATACCTTTCCACATTCTTGTCAAGGTTCAACCCAACCATGGCTTCGCCCAACCCACAGCTCACCTCTGCAAGCATAGCGGGGTCAGTGTAATGTGTGACCGCCTGAACAATAGCACGTGCCCTACGAGCCGGATCACCACTCTTGAACACACCTGAGCCAACAAAAACACCATCACATCCCAACTGCATCATCAGAGCTGCATCAGCTGGTGTAGCAACGCCACCGGCCGCAAACTGCACAACTGGGAGCCGTCCCAATTGCTTTGTCTGCATCACCAAATCATATGGGGCAGCGATCTTCTTGGCAAAGGTGAACACCTCATCATCATCCATGTTTGCTAAAAACCCTTTTGTCACCATCACAGACCTAACATGTCTCACTGCCTCAATGATGTTACCTGCAAATCATAACCAGGATTATAAACAGTTATGGCGAGCGATTTCACAATTGTTCCCCTTGCATTAACGAACACCACAACTTCTGTCAAACTAAACCAATATCTTATTTGCAACTTACTTCCCAATAAAAATAACCTAAATATAATTCCCATCCATTTGCCTATAAACGGCAAAGATGGAATATATATAAAAAAGAGTCTAGTAAGACGCTAGAAACTTAAAGTACAATAGAGTCAACAAAAAGAATTACATAACATCAAAAAATGGTAAAATCCCGAGACTTTAACTGCGAGGGAATCAAAAGGGATGAAAAAACTTTTGACACGAAGGCCGACGGATCGGTTTTCACCTCGACAAAAGAAAAACCCCCCATCCTGGAGGCCGAGCCACCGGTTTTCACTTCGGGATGGATTTTTATGAAACCCCAAACAAGTCCCGAGTGAAGGATGAAAAGAAGAACCATCCTCAAAACCGACGAAGATGCCAAACGAAAAAACCTTGGCGTACAGGTACGCCAACCCAGCGAACTTGAACGCTTTTTGTTAATTAGGTTTATTTTTTGAAATTTACTTAAGGGCTGGGTTAATTTTATCATATGATATGTGTGGGATTAATGCGAACCTTAAATTTCAAAACCCACAAAATTAAACACAACTAAACCCAAACCCATCAAGTTCTAATTTAATTAAATCCAAACTTCATTTAAGATATTAAATTGAATTTGCAAAAAATATATATATATATATATATTGTTTCATGGGTTTGATGGGTTATGTATTTAGATAATGGAATCGACTAACTATGGTTTTGGTGTAAAAGTCGATGTATTTGATAATGGAAAAGAACAGG
Organism: Tanacetum coccineum; assembly: GCA_026074375.1. Lineage (NCBI taxonomy): Eukaryota > Viridiplantae > Streptophyta > Magnoliopsida > Asterales > Asteraceae > Tanacetum > Tanacetum coccineum. The sequence continues at coordinate 30,857 of BQNB010071530.1, forward strand.
TAAAAGATAAATATAAACTTCATTACTCAGAAATCTAAACTCATCAAGCTCTAATTTAATTAAATATAAACTTCATTACCCAGAATTTGATTAAACGAAATTCTCAAAAAAAAGGCCAATTCAAGATTCGAATTTAAAAAATTAAAGATTAACTAACCATTTTCGATCAATTTATCTGCAAAAAACAACAAACTAAAGATATTTTCTTCATCTTTGGATCTTGATTCTGCAAAAAAAATGTGTATTGTTTTATGGGTTTGATGTATTATGTATTTAGATAATGGAATCCATTAACTATGGTTTTGATGTAAAACTCGATGTTTTTTATAAAAGGACATGTAAAGGACAAAGTTATAAAAGGGAGGGAAACAAAAAAGACGGGAGGAGGCTTGTTAGTGTTCAAAGCAAGGCTGTCAAGATCGCGATCCCACTTGGGATCGTTTTTATCTTTGCAAGATCGAGATCGTAAGATCGAGATCGTAAGATCGGATCGAAATCGTAAGATCCTACCAATTTATCATGTTCTGTACGCAACGGATAAACAAGTCAAACTATTTTTATTTATACTCATCATCAAAGATAAATTTATATAATATCCTCTTGAAAATGTCAAAGTTCAAATTTAAAATAACAAAGTAAAAGTAAAACAAAAAAAAGTCAAGTTTCAATCGTCACATTCACGATTTAGCGGAATAAAATTACATAACATGCGTAATAAACGTCTCAAAACAAAGTACATCACTAGTATCACTACAATTAAGCTATCTAAATTAAAACTTAAAGGTTAATAGTTAAAACTATGAAAAGATAAAAGAAAAAAACAACAATTATCTGTAAGAATCTTTTTGCTTCAGGTAACTAGAACATGAGAAGAAGAACCCTAATTTGTTTCATGTAATTTCAATTTGGGAATAGTAGATAATTAGGTTTATTGATTAAAAAATCTTAAAATGAAACCTCAATACTTGTTACTGAGATCAGCGGACTCGTATTGTTCTTTTTTGGGCCTAAAAAAAGTAATGGTCTAGTAAGTATGTAAGTATATAAGTCAGTAAGTTAGTAACTTGGTAATTTGGTAAACTCGTATCGACACGCGATCTTACGATCTTACGTGCGAGTTTACGATCCTACTTACGATCCTACCTCTGATGCGATCCTACACCGATCCTACACGATTTTATCAGGTAGGCACGTAAGATCGTACGATCTTATGTGTAAACTCGCGAGTTTGACAGCCTTGGTTCAAAGTAGTGTTCATAGACTCATATTTCACTTTTCACTCCCTCACAAATTATAGTCCAGGTTTCCTTTTTTGTTTGTCTCAAATTAATTGTCCACTTCCAAAAATAGATAGAAAAGTTAGATTAAGTTTACCATATCATCCCCACTTGATGTAATAATTACAAACTTTAAAGAAGTTATAAATTAAATGGTTAAGGGTAAAACTGTCATTGTGCAAAAAGTAAGAGAGAGAAAGCTGTAATGATGATGTTTTTCTTAAACCGCGTGTTTTTTGTCGGTGGACTACAATTTTGAGACGGAGGGAGTAACTTAATAACTTGATCAAGTAACATTCTTTTAACCTCATTTTGATTAATAAATATATATTACTCAAAAGTCACTATTCACCTAATTCGTATTCGTTTCATAACGAATACGAATGTTCTTCTCTTGCACTTTGATGGATATATGATTGGATCACTTGTAAACAACTTAAATAAGTTAAATGATCAAAGAAATAGAAATAAGAAATCTGAATTTATAGCAGAGAAAGTTTGTGCAAAAAGGAGAAAAACCAGTTATGAATGATCTGCTATTTATAGGTAAACCAAGACTCGTCTGACACACCAGACGGTCCGACGGTCCCCTTATATATAAGGGGACG
>BQNB010071531.1:3129-32741 GCA_026074375.1 Tanacetum coccineum
GTTGCTAACAAGGCTTAATCTTTCTTTGCGAGGCGTTGACATTCCCTCTATCCTTTGTCCGCTATGTAGTATTGCCGTGGAATCTTACTCACACCTCCTTTTCTCTTGTCAATTAGCTCGCTCCTTGATGCTAAAGGTAGCAATTTGGTGGGAGTTGGAAATTTATGACTTTAATTCGTATGGTGATTGGATTGTTTGGCTTAACAATATCCGGTTTCTTTCGAAGCTTAAGGAGATTTTTGAAGGTACTTGTTATGTCATATGGTGGGTTATTTGGAAGCTTTGTAACCAAGTTTTGTTCAGTCCTAATCAGCCGCGTTTGGAGCTTCTTTTTGATGACATTGTTCGTTTGTCATATTCTTGGTGTTCTAATAGATGTAAAATTAAGGATAAAGATCCTCTCATGTTCAAAATGAACATGAGAGGTAATGTTTGAGGTTATTGTGAGGGGGAGAAAAAAAGTGGGTCATCCTTGTAAGATTTTTATTGTATTTTTGGAACGCTTGGATGAAATGTCCTAGATATTTTTCTTTGTAATATCCTCTAGCTCCTTATTAGTTTCTAATAAATTTACCGTTAAAAAAAAAACATGATAATCACATATGACAAAACGAAAGAAATAGAACTGAATCATGGGCTCAATCCCAACTTATCGGGTTGCAGGAAACCACTTAATATTCTGAGGTGCGGTCGCTGGTAGTTGAGGGACGGTCGAATCGAATCCAAAATGGATCACAGGCTATGGTTGCGAGCCAACGTAAATCTAATAAGATATAACATTACTTAGATTTGTTATCATAATCTAAGATATACATGTAACTAACATGTATATATTTTGAAGAAATTATCAATAGATGACTTGCAATTTGATGGTTTGTTAAAAAGTTGGATACATGTGGGTTGAGACCCATATGTCATATCAATTGGGCACCCATATGCCATTAACCAATGGACTGCATTTTACATTGCCTTTCAACTTTCAATCACGTATTCGTACATTTTATTGTTTTTCTTTTCATAAAGAGCTTTATAAGTTATTCTAACCAAAAAAAAAAAAAAAATTTAAAGATAAGGAGATGGCGATGCATATCTCCATATTGCTCGAATGAAATCTGTCTACACGAAAATGAACTACAATACAAATCCAGTACTACCCAAGGATATCACTCCTTTTGTCCATTCTTTATTGGATAATTGTAACGATTATAATAAGGGTCATTAATGTATATTAATGTATATGTTCATGTGATTTGCCGATTTTCACACTAAACATGGTTGTCGTAATTTTTTTGACAATAATCATCCCTCTTTTAGTAAAAGTTAGATACAATGCATCTTTTCAGAGACTAACAATATAATTTTTTTCTCGTTATCTATTAAAAGTCAAACACACCTCTTGATAAAATACTCCCACTCACTCACCGTCTTCACTACCCATCATTGTCATCTTATACTCGCTACCTCCATCACCATAAAATACATAAACCACGTACCACAAAATCCAAGGTTATAAATAGCGTGAGGCGTGGCGTGACGGCATGGCCAAGCCTCACGTCTTTACGAGGCATGGCGAGTCATGACATTTTTAAGAGGTGACTTAAAGCGACACAAAATATGAAAATATTTATAAATTTATATATTTATATCATATTTCAAATAAATATATTTCAAATAAATTGGGTTTACAAAAAGTGTCATACATAAGGAATAAAGTCAAAAGACTATCTTTGCATGTAATCTTTTTAATTTTTATATAAAAATACGATTTTTATCGAAATTGAATTTAAAAAAGCCTCCACGCATCACACTTTATCACATTTTCCACTCCTCATCTCACGTCAAGCCTTAAGCCTAAGCCTTGGTCTATTGCGTAGCGCGGAGGTCACGCCTCGCACCTTTGCGAGGCCTTAGCGACGTCATAGCGCGCCTTTTAGAACCATGATAAAATCACTTTCAACTATTATAAAATACCTAAACTCATTACAAAATACCTATAAAAGTCACTCTCAACCAACAAAAAATACCAAAACCTATCACCATCTAATTTTCATCACTTCTACCACCATCATCTACCACATCTACTAACACAATCCTTCGAATATGTGATGGCCGACTTTGTGACGACCACCATTCGCTACCTCAACCTAGGGCTGAACATATTGGACCGTCGACCGGACCGGACCGGAAAACCAGACCGACCGGACCGGACCGAACGTATTTTGGTCCGATTCTCGGTCCATGTTTTTTGTTACATTCGGCCCTCGCTCCGGTCCGGTCCAGTTCGGTCTTACAAAAAAACCCAATGATTATGCCTTGTAGAACGGACCGGACCGAAGACCGACCCGGACCGGACCGTACCATTTCGGTCCGGTCCTTGGTCCGGCGTTTTGGACCAATTTGGTTTCGGTCTGGTAGGTCTTGGCCGGTCCGGTCCGGTTTTTGGACCGTGAGCACCCCAACCTCAACCATCCCTAATAAACAAGCATGTTAGTTTGCAGAAGTGGAGGTGACGGATGGTGGTGGCGATGGAGGTGGCAAATGGTGGTGGAGGTAGCCGGCGACGGTTGTCACAAATCCGACCGTTGAGAAAAATGGTGGTGGTGGTGTAGGTATTATGGGAAGGTTGGAGTGATTTTAAGGTGATAGGTATAGCTATTTTATGATGGGTTTAGGTACGGTAGTTATAAGTGATTTTATGGTGATGTATGTAGGGCTGATCACGGTCCGAAAACCGATTTTGTCCAAAACATCAGACCGAGGACCGTACCGAAATGGTCGGTCCATGTCCGGTAGTAACACCCCCAAAATATGTGGCAGCAGAATAGTAACCGGGGGCATTACTTCATAATACAATAACACAATATATAAGAGAACGACCTCTAATATGAGTCGTTTAAACGTTTGATTTCATTTCAAAGATTAACAAAAGCACCAAGTTTCAAGAGTTCACTAATATAAAAACGTAAAGATTTTAGTACATAACCAAACGTTTAATAGTAATGCAATAAATCTTCAATGAGATGAGACCGCAAAATGTGACTCAAATATGATGCTCTAAAACGCTATCCAAGTAGCAGGCAGTTACTGACCTGAGAAAACATGCTTAGAAATGTCAACATAAAGTTGTTGAGTTCATAGATTTGAGTATGTAAAAATGTGGGACCGCAAGATTTCAAAGTGTGCAATAATGTAACACATACAATATCACAAAAAGTAATTACGATTTCACAAAGCTCATGACACTGAAGCTACAACAATGTATGTGTGCAAATTAATGCAAAGAATGTGCCCGTGTAGATGTTCAACCCGCAACATCTAAAATCCGACATGGTATACGTTCGTTAGTCGGTCCTCCGAAACTAGTAAGCGCTACTTACCCGAACGGGGATGTCAATCCCAAATAGATCTATTAATAACACTTGCGCTTACACTAAGTAATTAACAGTTCATGATAGTGGGCATAATGGGTTAACACTACTTAAGCAAATCCGTAATCGTTTAAAAGAGTACTTGCGTCCAAATATAAAACAAGTCATGTAGCTCACCCCGAGATTTGTAAAATAGTGATAAACAAGTAAAGCGGGGCTAAAAACTCACCTCTAGTAATAGTATTGATTTTTGGAAAATCAACAAAGGAAAGTCGTCATAAAATGTCCGGTATGCAACCTATTTAGGGGGTGTTTGGGATTGCTTATTTAAAATAGATTATGCGTTTTGAAAATGAATAATTAGATAATCAGATTTTACAAAACGTGGTTATGAAATATAGTGTTTGGGTTTGATTATGTCATTTGAGTGTTTGACAACTATAATTATTTTGTAACTTAATGTGTAAAGTTATCAAAATAGACATATGCATTATTACCAAGATGGGCCATATAAATTATTCAAAGGGCAATATGAGTAATTTGTCCCACATTTGCACCTGCGTTTTCCAGGTGCACCCCTTCACCCACTTTTTCAAAACAACGTTTTACCCCCTCTAAAACGCAAATAAGTGTTTTTTTTCTTTTTTCTCCCCTAAACACTCAAAATAGCTTTTTTCCAATTTCAAAATGAAATAATCAGATAAGTAGCATGAAAACGCAAAGACAAACACCCTCTTAATTATAGGTCGATTTAGAATAATGCAAGCGAAAAAAATGAAATGATGCACAAACTATTTTAGAAAGTCAACATCACCCGCATATGATTGTTTCATATTTTAGTTAGTCAAAACGTGATTTCGCAAATTATAGGGTTTTTAATTTAGTTTTGACACTTAAACCGAGAGTTACTATTTTTAACTTGCTAATATATACTTTACGTCTAATAAGAACTTTTCATTTTTAGTAAACTCCTAACGCTTACGAAATATCGTTTTTATAAACTATCTAACGCGCCCTAATAATTTATAAGTGATACACTATTATTCGCTAAGGTTTTTATAGCTCAAACGGACCCGAAAACGCACGAAACACTAATTAAAGTTTCTAACAACAACTATATTTACCCAAAATGTGTAGGAAATTTATTACATTTTCCCAAAAATAGTCCAACTTTTACGGAGTATAGCTCCTTCGTTATTGACTTTCATGACAAAAGAAAGGTTCCTTACTTTAGCGAAAAATCATTCCGGACCCGAAAGGGGTCAAAACCTCAATGGAAATGGAAGCCACGACTCAGGAAGCGGTGGTGGAAGGACGTCACACACTGCTCGTGTGTGCACGTATAAAGAGTTCTTGAATTGTCAACCACTTAATTTCAAAGGAACTAAAGGGGCTGTAGGATTAACCCACTGGTTTGAAAAGATGGAATGTGTGTTTCATATCAATAACTGCACTGTTGAATGCCAAGTTAAGTATGCAACTTGTACTTTGCTAGGTGGTGCACTAACATGGTGGAATTCCCATGTTAGGATTGTTGGGCACGATGCAGCATATGGGATGCCATGGAAGACTTTGATGAAGATGATGACTGAAGCTTACTGTCCAAGGAGTGAAATTAAGAACCTAGAGACCGAGTTGTGAAACTTGACGGTGAAAGGTACTGATGTTGAGAGCTATACGTAACACTTTCAAGAATTGGTTTTATTATGTACGAGAATGGTTCCTGACGAATCTGATAAAGTGGAGAGGTATGTTGGAGGTCTTCCCGATAGTATTCAATGGAGTGTGATGGCATCTAAGCCAAAAATGCTTCAAGAAGCAATTGAGTTGGCAAGGAGTTTAATGGACCAGAAGGTTCTTGTCTATGCTGCTAGGTAAGCTGACAATAAAATGAGAATAGATAACAACCCAAGAAACAACCATGCTCAACTTCCCCAAAGGCCTAATCTAACTTATACCCGTTCACTACTAATTCAAACAACAAATACACCTCATAACTAACTTAATCCCTTCACCAACAAGATACAACTTTACTAATATCACTAGTTAACATATAAACTCACTAGTTTACTTCCAACAATTCAATAAATACAATAATATTGCAAGAACATAAATGATAAATTTTAATCACTAAAAACTACTAGTTAAATTTATAAAAATGATAACACAATCATATGGGTGATGTTTGTTTTGAAAGAAAATGTATAAATGAGAACAAAATGATCAAAGAATCAAAAGAGTAAATAGGAGATGCTCACAAAGATGATAAACACAAATGAAACCCTAGGTTTTGATTATAACACAAAACTTATAAACCCTAACTTGCTTATGTAAACCCTTGCTTAAATCTTAAAACCCAAATCTTGTAATCACTTTAGAACACCTTAGAAATGAACCTTGAATACCCTTATATGCTAGAAATATCAAGAAAATGGAAGACAATGAAACCTTAAAAGGTTGGTGTTGTGCCGTGGGATAGAGATGAGCAAAAGAGAGATTTTGTTGAGTTTTTGCAAGTGATAAGTGAGAATGAGAAAGCTAGTTGCATGCAGTACTTATTTAGAAAATATCTATGACAAAGACAACCTAATCACTCAAGGAAGTAGAGAGGGGGGGGGGGGCATGGTATAAGAAAGTATGGGAGGTTGGCTTGTGTAAGGATTTGTGTAAGATAGTTGGAAGGGTTGGTAAATAATTAAGCTAGCTAGTATAATATCTTGTGTAGTATAGATTTGGTAGCATTTTGTGTCTAATACATATATGGGGCCGGTCCATATATGTATGTTGGTAAATGATTTAAGCTAGCTAGTATAATATCTTGTGTAACCTTCTTTTTACCTTATTTTTCCTTTTTCTAGTTTTTAATAATTTAGGTTAGCTTAAATATTGCTTATTGTAATTTGTCTTTTGAATTATGTAATCTTCTTTTATGTAATGAAATGAATGTCTTTGGTTAAATAAATCCTGTGTTTACCTTTCAAATTCTCTCAAAGCCTTTTACTCAAAAGCTCAATCTGTCTCAATAAGCTTTAATAAGCTCTTTTCAGCTCTCAAGAGTCTCTAAGCTCTTGATGGAGCTTAACTGAACCTAATTTTACTTATAAATTTAAGAATCAGCTTAAAATCTATATATTACTTTTTTTTAAGAAGTGGAAAGCTTATGGAAGGGGATCTAGTAATGGATGAGATCCCATGGACTTATACCCTAGCTTATTAATAAGCTAGGGAGCTTGTAGCTGCCTTAATTGGTTCCTCTTGTTTAGCTAGAGGCCAAAGTAAGTTTTTCTTTAATTTCTTGCTTTAAATATTAGTTTTATTGCTTTCTAAACTTAGATCTGCTTATTTGCTTATTTAATTTGCTTATTAGTGCTTATTTGTGTTTTATCTAGCTTAATAATCATAATAGTTTATCTGTATTTGCTTCTCTTAGTCTAGATCATAGTTTTATATATCACTTGTCATAAAACATTAAAAAACCAAAAAATAGGTAAAATAGCTTAAAACTAATTTTATTGCTCATTTGCTTGTTGAGTAATGCTTATTAAGATTAATATTAGTTGTTTATCATCTGGGGTTAAGGTCTCATTAAGTTGATTTTCATTTTGTTAGCTTAATCAAAAGCTACTACTACCTCCGTCCCACATTAAGTGTCCAGTTTGACTTTTTCAAGTCTTTTTTCTTCATCTTTGACCTTAATTATTTATTTTTATGTTATATGATACTTGATGCAAAATATATGAATTGATGGAGTTTTGAATGTATTTTTCATTAGTAGAATTTTCATTAAGTATTATATAACACAAACACAAATATTTACGGTCAAAGTTGGTTAAAAAAGACCTTAAAAAGTCAAACTAGACACTTAATATGGGACGGATGGAGTATTAACTAAGGGATGATTAGTTGTCCACTTGCATGGTATAAGAAAGTATGAGAGGTTGGCTTGTGTAAGGATTTGTGTAAGATGGTTGGAAGGGTTGGTAAATAATTAAGCTAGCTAGTATAATATCTTGTGTAATATAGATTTGGTAGCTTTTTGTGTCTAATACATATATGGGGCCGGTCCATATATGTATGTTGGTAAATGATTTAAGCTAGCTAGTATAATATCTTGTGTAGTATAGATTTGGTAGTATTTTGTGTCTAATACATATATGGGGCCGAGCCATATAAGTAAAAATGAGGGAGGGAAATGTTTAATTTTTGATAAGATATAAATATTATGGGTATTGGTAAAGGTGGTATGGTTACCTGCATGCATGAAAGTTCATAATGCAAAACGTAAGCGTTTTACGTAAAGCTTGAAAAATAAAATGTGAAAAGTTATAAATTATCTTCGTAATAATTATATAACACATAATTGACGTAAACTTATGCTTGTTTAATGCCGGTTTACGTTACATGTTGATTTTCAGTTTACACGATTTAACTTAACGGTTATAATTTAAAGTAAACACGTAAAGGTTCCAAGTAAATAGATTTGAGTTTATTGACGTAAAATGACCTGAAAATGTGAATTGTCACACCGGTTCGGTCTTCGGTCTTCGGTCTTGTCCGGTCCAACAAAGCATAATTGTTGGTTTTGTGTAAGACCGAACCGTGCCGGACCGGACCGAATATGAGGAGAAGGATGGACCGAGGACCGGACCGAAATATGTTCGGTCCGGTCCGTTCGGTCTGCGGTCTATTATGCTCGGTCCAAGATAGAGGTACCGAGAAGAAGACGGTGATGATGATGACACTGATGGCTAGTGGAGGTGGTTAAAAGAATTAGACAAGATGAATAAAAGGGTGTTTGGGGTGATTTTATCAAGAGGTGTGTTTGACTTTTAGTACATAATGAAGATAATGGAAAAAAATTACATCGTTGGTCCTTGGGATGTTTCGTGTTTAACTTTTACTAACTAAGGGATGATTAGTTGTCCACTTGCACCTTAAAACTCCGTCACTCAAATCTTCCATTTTTCATCATCAATTTTCTTTTTATCCTTAACTCTCCTTCATCATCAATTTTCTTTTTATCCTTAACTCTCCAAATCTGCATTTCTTTTTGTTAATTTCTAATCTATTGGTAAGATTTTTTTTCCATCTCCGGTGAACTTCTGGGTTTATGAAACATAATTGGGTACTCAAGTAAAATCGTGTGTATTTGTTCTGTTTTGGTCTTGAATTGTTTTGATTTTTAGAGCTATTGATTGCTTCAGTCTTATTTGGTTTGATTTTGTGTTTTTGATACAATTCATGTAAATTCTGTATAGTTTAAGCAAATATTTGTTGGTTACTCTAAACGTGTTTTAAGAAAAGGCCCAACTTTTTCTTTTTTTAATATATCTTGTTACCAATATCCCATTTCTAACCCCAAAATCAAACAAGGGACTAATAACCATCGGCAGGTTTCATTCTCAGCATTACAGATAATTGAATTGAAGTGCTTAATGCTGCCACCAAATATTCAATATCGATCAGTTTGATAAACCAAGGCCCAATCTTCTTAACACGTCCCTTGACAATTTTTTGTTAACCAATGAGCCCATAAATGTGCGAATCACAAGAGCAATAGGCATGTACACATAGCAAGATTTTAATCCCTACATATTTGGTCAGGTCTCACAGTTTCCAGAAGTTCATTATTTACATCAATTATTGACCCTAAACATTCAAAGAATTTGGCATGTTAAGCTAATAAAGATTTAAAGGCACCAACGAAGTAATGATTTAAAAGCATAAAACTTCACTACATATGCTTCAATTTTACAGGTTTAACTTAATATCACACTAACTACTAGCACAGAGTTACATTAACAACACTAACTTAACTTAACGATGCAACTTGTACACATACCTAGAACAAAATAAAAAGATTCAGAAGTTACCAATACGTAGAAGCAGCCCATCTTCCTAAGATGTATTGCTGAGTCTGGAAAGATAAACTCGAGACTTGTATAATTTATCCCCGATTCTAAATCCAGGCATGACCATCAGCTCCACTTTATACATTCCATGCTGCTTATCAAACGAGCCCATATCATCATCATCATCCTTGCACCTCTCAATATTCTGCATATAATTATCACAGAATACGGTTCCACGATTGACTACAAACATTTCACTTTGTGGCTCTGAAGCCGCTATACCCTGAAGAATCCAAACCCACCTTGCCATTTTGACGAATAATTGGTAGAAGGGTGTCATCGGATGCCTTCCACTAGACACAAAGTTCCTCTGATCCAAATGTCCGAAAAACGAAGCTTCTATCCTTGGATGAACTATTAAGAGGTACTTGGTTTTGCAAAATTCAGCAAAACTACCATTCGGTTCTTCTATTAGAACATCAAGAGGATCATTAAACCTCAAGACGTCATCAACATTGTGGGATTTTAAAGAAAATCCGTTAAACATTCTTCTTGTAATGTAAGCTTCGAATGCGTATTTCTTATGAGATCTAACAGAGTACACAACTGAATCTTGGATTGCATTTGCAGCTTCATCTAGATCCCACCCCGAAGCCTTCATTAATGCAATTAACGGCTTAGCAAAATCATGAATACCCTTTGCAACCTCGTTAATAACATTCTCAACCGATGATAAATTCAGTCTCTTTATCTCTTCCCTTTTTCTACGCTTAATCTCTAACACTAACATCCTGTTTTTCTCATCTAAATCACAAAGTTCTCCTTTCAGATAACTTATCTCTACACCTTTTTTCTTAGCTTGCGCTTTTAGTTTCTCCAATAACCTCTCCTGAACCTTAATTTCACCTCGTAAAACAGTCAAACAAGCCGAAAAAGAATTCGACTTCTGAAACTGTTTCTCCTTAAACGCACGCCTAACCTTACACAACCCATCAAGATTAGCCAAAACAGCTTCATCAGCAACCCTAATCTTCTCCACATCATACGGAATATGAGCTTCTTGTAACTTAACATACGCCAACTTCACTTCAGACAATATATCAAACAGCTTGATTATCTCATCATGACCCGACCAACCACTCTTACCACACACCTCAACCATATCAACAAAAACTTTGGCACCATCCGAATCCGCTTTCGCAACCCCATTTACACATTCTTCCACATCATTACAAACTTCCTGAAAATTAGGATCCTCGGACGAGAACACCCCAATGGACCTAAACTTACATACTTTGGCAAACTTAGACACTATATCCGATATATTCGGTGAATGCTTACTAGGCTTAACTACTACACCTTCCATACTTACTCCCTAAACAAACACTAATCCCCAAATCTTATGAGCTAAATAACGTTCATAAAGCGCGAATCTTTTTCGATGTGTGAGCATATAACAAGCCTAATAACAAACACTTGGTACCCCCCTAAAACCCTATTTTTCACAAATTAAACCTCAGTTTACAGAAATCCAAGCTTATAAAATGGTTATGATAAGCATGAATTACAACCTAATCACACATACTAACCACCAAAAGATGTTATCACTAAACCCCTAAATTAAAGATGAAAAAACCCTAGTTGTAACCTTGAAAAATGGTTTAATTTGAACCTAATCACATACATTTACTACAACAATGTATGAACACTAAAGCCCTAATTTTACAGTAAAATTAGGTTTTAACAGAACTGTTAAAGTTAACAGTAACAGTACAATGTAGCATAATATGAATTTATTATACCTAAAATGAATAAAAGATGGTCAAATTTTTACTACTATTTTTTGGTAATATTGGTGACCGAAGTGTGTGTGTATGTGTTTTTTTTGGGAAATGTGTGAGTGTAGTGGGTGGGTGGGTGAAGGGGGTGATGGATGTGCAGAGAGTGAGTGAGTATCTACGGATGGGTGCAGGAGATTCTCCTGCATATTTTTGAATTTTTGTGTTTGTTTTGTTTTATTCCTTCATATTTTTTTATAGACTAAATTACACTGATGGTCCTCAAACTATTTTTGATTCTTGTAGTTAGTTTCGAAATCATCAAAACTGCACTAGTAGTCCCAACATTGAACATCCTGTTTTTACTTCGTCATGGGTCTAAATTCTTAACGCTCATTACTTTTATCCGTTAGCCTTCACGCGTAACTAAACACGTGATGGGTCTTTTAGTAATTTACCATTTTGTCCACTTGTTTATACTAGTTGTATTGTCATGCTTTTTTCATAAATTGACACGTTTTTTAAGCCAAGTCCTTTAAATCTTTCCTAATGACACTTTGTTTTACTCCATCTTTATCTTCCTTTCATCATTCCAACAACTCTACAAAAATGGTGGTACGTGCATGCGGTCATCAAAACTTCATGGACAAACAATACATTTTTCCCATAGGATTGGACCCATTATGGAAACCGATCATAAATGAGCAAAATGTTTATGTTGGGAAAAGATTGAAACAAACTTGATGATTTTAGTCAGAGAAAATGAGTAGAGAGAGATGTAATGGGAGAATTAGAGGTGTAAGCGAAAGAGACAGAAAAAATTTCAAACTGAACAATTACAAAAATACACATTTTGGTTTAGTCACGTGTGGAGACTAACAGGGAAACGTAACGGATGTTAGGAATTTGGACCCACAACGAAGTAAAGTCAGGATGTTGGGTACTACAAGTGCGATTTCGTCGATTTTAAGACTAAACGCGAGAATCAAGAATAGTTGGGGGCCAACATTGTAAATCACTCCTTTTTATATTATGCTACTGGTGGAGATCAAAGTTGATTAGTTTCTGTCAGTTTAATAATTACCGAACTCTACACATACATACTCAAATAGCCAAAATCGACACTAATATATCACATTACACAAAGCGACACTGCTCGGAAAAAAAGAGTGTGAGCAAAGGTTTGTGCGCGCACTGCGACGTGCCTTCTTTCTGTGTGTTGACCGACTATTAATAAAAATAAATAAAGGAGTGCGAGCAAATAAATTGGTGTTTTTTACGGATTGAATGTAAAATAAAAAAGTGCACGCAAAATTAAGGAGTGAGCAAAAGGTTTTGGGCGCATTGCCACTTGTCAACTCCTCACCCAATGTGTGTATAAAAAATGTGTGTGTAAAAACGTCCATAAAACTTATATAAAAACATATTATAATATAATGTATATAAAAATATGTATAAAAACGTGTATAAATTTTAAAATAATTAGAAAAGAAATCTTTAAGAAAACCAAATTTTGAGTTAATTACAATCGGCCGTTAGTATAAAGGACTAACGTTGTAAATGTTCGTTGGCTAAATGGACTAACGTTGCAAATCCACGTTAGTTGTTACCTGCTAATGCAAGTTTCGGTCAAAGCTTAAAAGAGTATTTTGAATTTTTTTTTTTTAACAATTTATTTTAAACGGATACACGAAAGACAACTTAAAACCAAATAATCAACTTACTTCACGGTAGCTCTCAAAAATTGCTTTTCAAGGTGAGCCGTACTTCGTAAGTGACACAAATGGCAAGTTTTTGAATCTTTGGTTCGATTTGGGAACTTTTCAAGTTCACCGGAACTTATTTATGATAATACCTCAATTGAAGGTATTATTTGTTGGTGTTCTTTTACCAACTTTGTTTATTTATTTTTATTTTTTAAAGGACAATTTTTATATTTTTGATTTTTTTTTAAATTTTTATATAAAAGAAAATAAAATGGAAATAAAAATATTTTTGGATTTTTATATTTTTATAAGAACGAAAATAAACTTCCCGAAGAAAGGATCTTCAAGGCTCAAACACGAACAATCCCGTAAAAATCGTTACACCTCTCCCCGGCAACGGCGCCAAAAATTGATCGAGTCCGAATCAACACGTATATAAATATATATAATATATATAAATACGTAATAATAAGGATAGGCCAATAATAGTATAGTGAGTATTTTCCGTCGGGTTCTAGAAAATCGCTTTTAACCAAAGCAATTATCAAAAACCTCCCGGGTCGTTTCCTCGGCGAGAAGTGAATGGAAATCTACGTTCAAGTTGTAAATCGAGCTTGATTATCACTTAAGTTTTTTTTGGGATTGGTTTTCTAAATCTACTAAAAGGGAAAACATATAAAAGGGAAACTAAACTTTTGGATTTAAACTATTTTTAAACTAATATTAATTTTAAGATTAAAAACTACAAGATTATACTAAAATTGATCTAAAAGATATAAATGACGAAAATGCTTGCTAAGTGACGTGAAATGTTCATTAAGTGCGGGTTTAAGGTTTAACGAATTAAAATCCTTCGAAACAAATTTTTAAGAAGAAATTAAATGACAAGTAAATAAAAATGCTTTTTAAAATAAAATAAATGACAGTATTATCAAATAGCATTACAATACATGACGGTAGATTAAATTGGAAAATTCTAATGACTATTAATTTTTTAAACCTTTTTAAACCCGCACCTAAATTCCAAATCGCTAATCACTTAGCAAACACTAATGAACTACTCACTAATCATAACAAATAAACTAACAACAACCATAAGATCGAACATAAACATTTTAAGCTAATAATACTAAACTACTAGTATTAAAAAGGGAAAAAAGGGTAACCGAATGAAGAACCGCAATGATATAAAAACACCCGATCTTACAAACTTAATAAACAAATAAGTTTATTACTTTAAAGCTTTTACTTTACTAATTAGCAAATAAAGGTGTCAACTTTATCTACTAATTACTTTCATAAAAACCTAAAATACAAGACCTTATTTAATTTATAAACTTATAAACCCAAACGTCTGACCCCCTCAAACCCTTAAGCTCCGACCTTAGATGTAAGAAGGCTGGGAATAAGAAATAAGAACATGAAAAGTTAGAACAAATAAGCTAATAATAAGATGAAAACTTTAGATCTAAATCTACCGAAAACTAAAGGATGTTTTTCAATCAAGGGAACTCGAACGGTAATAATTTAAGGATTTAGATCTAAGAAAAATAAGCTAGAATAAAAAAACTAAATTTATGCTAAAAATAAGCTAGAAATATAAGATCTATTATTTTTAGATCTAATCCACCCGAAACCAAGGTGTTCAACCAAGTGAACAAGAGACGGGTAAATTTAAGGATTAGATCTAAAAATAATAAGCTAGAAAAATAAGCTCACTCGAAAATAAGCAAAATAAGCTCACTCTGAAAAGCTCCTAAATAAAAAGACCCAATATAAAATTAAGCTAGTCTAAATAAGCTATGGAAGGAAGCTTATTAGAATAAAGCTTGAGAGGATGGGTCCAAAAATACTATAAGCATCGAACTTATTTGGAAATAAGCTAAAAAGAAATAAGAAAAAGACAAGAGAATAAGCATAAATAATAAGCTAAAAAAACAAACCTTTGAAATAAACTTCTTCATTAATAAGCTCAAGAGTTACAATAAGCTAGATCTAATAAGCTTCAAAAAGCTTTTACAATAAGCCCAAAACTAACTAACTTATTCTACTCCTAAAACTAACACTAAAAATAAACTTAAAAAAAACACACACTAAAAATCTAACTAAAATCTCCACAAAATTCTAACACCCCTGGTTCAACAGCTGCGTGCTCAATTTTATAGCCCCAAGTTGGGTGAGGGTATTTTTGTCTTTTCAGGTACGCAGCCACTCATAATCCAGATCTGGGGGAGGTATTTTGGTCTTTTTGTACTCCACCAACCGCCTCATTATTGTACATGATTGGCACACGCCTACCTCGTACTGACTGCTACAGTACCTCGGACTGACACACGCCAATGCCACGTGTCATCATCTGACTGGTCCAGCCGCCACCTGAACAGTACCTCGTACTGACGTGTACAGTACCTGGTACTGACGTGTACAGTACCTCGTACCTGCCACCTGTACAATCTGACACACAATCATTAGATGGCCACGTGTCACCACCTGAGTGGTGCCACGTGGCGTAAACACTGTTCCCCACCATCGCCGGTCAACCTCCGGTCAACCGCCGCCGGACCACCGGTCAACGGTGGTCAACGACGGCGTTCAACGGTGGTCAACGACGGTCAACACCGTCGGACCACCGGTCAACGATGGCGGTCAACGACGGTCAACGGTGGCGGACCACCGTTGACCACCGTCGGACCACCGGTCAACGGTGGTTGACGGTAAGTCAACTGGTGGGCCGGGTCAGGTCTTGGGCCGGGTCGAGTCGGGTATTGGGCCGGGTCTGGTCGGGTCATGGGCCGGGTCGTGGGTCGGGTCGGGTCGTGAGGCGGGTCGTGAGGGGAATAAACCCTCACAAGAATCGAACCAAGGACCTCTTATATATGAGGCTATGCACACTACCGCTGTGCCAAGCATAGCCTCATATATTTATATGCAAAATCTAATATATAAGCCCCTTTTAACTTGGTCTGGTCCATTATAACTAAAGGTTCAAACAGGGACGAAAAAGGTTCAAAATAAAAAGGTTTAAATATAAAAGGCTGGTACCGTTGGACTCGTTTTTTTTTCGTGCTCTTTCAATGTGTGATCGAGGAAATATTCAACGATACTTCGTTTGGACCTCGATAAACGTGAAAACGTCGTCGAAAGTCACCCAAAAATTACCGTTTTTGCTTCGTTTTCAATCCTTTTTACCTGTAAGACATAAAAACACAATACAAACATATTTGCAACATAATTATCTATATTTTAGTGTTTTTAGTCTTTTTATGGTGTTTTTCGGGGTACAAAATATGTATATTTTAGCCAATATCAAATCCCTTCACACTAAACATTGCGGTCTCTCACGCAAGGTAAAAACAATAAATACCCAAAATCAATAACTTTATCCCTTTTAATTAAGACCCCCTCCACAATCAAACCAGGAACAGAAAAGGTCCATCAAAAGGTCCTAAAATCACTAATTCGCAAGCGACGACCCCGTTTTTTAACCACTTAGCAAATAATACTACGCTAAGAAAATAATTTTTATAAAATTTTATTTTAAAACGCTTAAAGAAGAGGAGTTACGTACATGCCTTGACTTTCACAATCCCCAAACTAAGCCTAAAACGAAATCACTGCTAAGTATAAGTATAGATGCTAACACTACTCATATTTGTAACTTGCAAACTTTAGTGACACCCTACAATTATTATTTTATTAGGTGAATGTGCTATTTCGAAATTTCAAACCACATGGCATCAACGTTATGCAAAAACTATGCTTCACGTTCCACCCCCGATGAAGATTGATTTGAAGGCGAGATCATCCCATGTAGCGGATTTTCAACTCGGCACATCCCCAAACCTCATCGGCTAAGTACCGAGCTTTTGACATCCTCACGGAGACTATAGCCGGGACTCCGGTACCTTCGGTTTCAAAATCGCTAAAGGTTTTCCCGTTTACACATATCCTTATTGAAAATCACAATCATAAACACGATTAGTCTTAGTCCACAGCATATTGAATTTAATTAAAAATAATCTTTCACTTACTAACAACATAAACTATTAAACCTCGGTCCTTTAGAAGGCTACAACATCGGCCACGCCTCCGACACGATGTAGCACAAATTTTCGACCTTTGATTATTATCATTATATTTTTTTTTTCATAATTTTTTTTTGCTATAATCATAATATATCACCGGTGCCTTTACCGAAGCCACATCGATAGTGAGGTCCGACAAGAGGTTATTCTACTTATTATGACACCGGCCCCCACCTTATATGAAGACTTCAACATCGGCCACGCCTCCGACACGATGAAGTAATCTGGCGAAGATATTTATTCTACTTATTAATTTTTATTTATTTATTTGCAAAATTAATCGAAGAGAAATTACATTTTTAGAAAATTCAAATATAAATTTGAACTAAGACTAAATTTATTGATATCGACTACATTCTTTATTCAAAAATAGTTGATTTAAGTCTAATTTTCAAAGATAGCACGTATTATTAATCAAATTAGAAGCTTACAGGAGGAAAAGCGACAAATTACATACATGAGTTCTTAAGATTTCCAAATAATCCTTGTTTAGCATCCTACTTCTACTTAACACTATCATTTTTCGTTCTTTGCAAAATTTTAAAGTTAAGCAAACGCTAAGTCTAAAAAGCTAAGGGGAAAGCTAGAGTTTTAAACTCGGTCAAATCAAAAGCTACCTAATTCTACGGGCCTACTTATTACTATATATTTATATTTTCATCATTTTTTTTCAAAATAAAACAATAAAAATTTTAAAATTTTGGTCAAAACGGGGTTGCGCGGGACACAACAAGGCACAGGTATGATCACATTTCGATAGAAATCCCCCCACACTTAGAATGGAACATTGGCCTCAATGTTCAAAAATATCGGGTTTTACCCCCACACTTAGGAACGAAAAAGGCAAATGCAAAAAATTCCAAGTGTGAAAAGGGAAGCACAATAATATTCATGATCAGGATTAAGGATTCCAAAATAAGCAAAGATCGAAGACCGGACGATTGGAGGATTGAAAACGAGCACGGGTCTTCATGATCTTAAGGAATCCTGCAAAAACAGTACAGCAAACCAAGACGAAGCACGCCCCCACTCTAGGGCGAAAAATCACGCACTTATCTATTAATAAAATAAAATAAAAAGAAGAAAAGACAACGGTTGCCTCCCGATAAAGCGCTTATTTTTGTTAACCGATCTTGAGCCTGACATCGATCACCCCCACACTTGAGCTTATCAAGGAGGATAAAATGGAGATAAACGGGAGCATCGAAGTGAGAATGTCCCCCTCCAAAATCATCAATCGGGCTTTTAGAAAATCAAAAGTGATTTTGGGCGCGATGAGAATTAAAGAAAGAGAAGTGAATATACCAGATTGAACACTTTGTCCTCATGTCTTCTTGGATGAAAACGGAAAGCAAAAGGTCAAACACTGGACAAAGGTGGTTGGGTGGTGCAAAAAATCAGGCAAAAAGAAACATCCGTGTTCAAAATGTCACCCACCACTTTCTTAGTTACAACGCCCCAATCGGGTTCAAAATGAAAAGCAAATCTCAACATCCGGTGGTTCCGAATGAGGACAGGAAATAAAAAATAGATGGATCATCCAAATGAATCAAGAGAAAATGACTCATTTTTGGGAAGGGGATGGGAGTCACTGCTAAGCAATTCTTCAAGAAAATGAATATCCCCTTCCGAGTCATAGTCGTCGATCTCAATGCCCGGTGGCATCGAGTCATCGGAAGCAAGAAATAAGTCGATCTTCTCCATAAGAGAGTCACTATCCTCAACGGGGATAGGAGGTGGAAAGAGACTCGATTGTAGCATCAGAATATTCCGAATTAGATTCTTCCGGAGGTCGAGGAAGAGAAAATTCATCAAAAATAGAATCGATCTTTGTAGAATCAATCGAAGAGTCACGATTTAAGTAAAGAATCTAAACAGAACCATTCGGCGTTAAAGCAAGGTTTATCAATTCCCGGTGGAATTGGAATGTCAACATCTAAATCCTTTTGATTAGGAAGAATTTTCTCATTAGTAATAATTTCATCGTCAAGATCGTAAAGAGGATTGGAGAAATATTTAAATTCATCCTTTTGAATTTTCCTCTTCGGAAAAATGAATCATCATCAATAGAGAAATCGTTGTTTAGAATCGAAAAGGAAGGATTATCGATAAGTCAAAAAAATAAGATTCTGGTGATCATCATTTTAATGGCACATCACACTCACTTTCACCATCGGACAAATCCGCGGACTCACCTTTCGGTAGGGACAGGTCATCACACTAACTTGATTGTGTTAGCTGATCCGTTACCGGATAGTGTCGAGATGCCGTTCCTCCCATTATGAAAGTCGAAATGGGTAAGTCTGGTGTGATTGCGGAAGGCCTAAACATATACCATTCTTAACTTATTATTTATCATCATAAATGGAAGGCATCCAAAGCTGTTGAACGTTTAAAATCAAACCGTTTTTGATATATCCATCATCACAATCACCGACGAAAAAATAACGTCAGACTCCTCCTGGGATTGAATATAGATATTTAACAACTAATTCCCAGTGAACCTTTTTGGTGTGCAAGATGCTTATTCCCTATTTTTAAGAGTTAACGGTTTTTCCGCGTTGAAAAAGGAATACGTTTGGTAGAATTGTGAAATTTCATAAAGTCGGATCAATTCGAAACTTCTTGAAAACGAGTAAAAGCATGAGGAGATAGATTTTTTTCCTTTGAATAATTTAAGCAACTCCTTGAATTTTAATGTTAGCTTCTAACTCCGCGGCCTCCTTTTCTTTGGCGATTCGTTTCTCTTCTTCTTGCCTCGCGGCTTCCTCGAAAATTCGTTTCTCTTCTTGAATTTTAATCATTTCTCGCAACATTTGCATCGTTTCCTCATGTACTCGATTTCGTTCCTTAATTTCCCGTTGTCGTTCTATCTCTTCGGCTTGCCGGCAAATCTCAATTTCGGAGGGTTGAGTACATTGATAATCCATATGATATCCCCCACAATTTTCGCAAATCGGCTCACCATGATCGCACCATAATTGTGTACATTGAGAATCGTCATGTAAATCTCCACAAATGGTACAACAAATATATTGACATTCATTTTGTAAATCATATGGTTCATAATTATCACTAAAGTTTTGATTGTTACACGGTTCCGGTTCAAAATTAAACGGGACACGTGATGGACAATCGAAACCGTCGTAATGATTGTTACCACAATTATTACAAAAATATGTCGAATATTGTTGATGTGGGTCGGAAAAATTCGGAGAATTGTCGAAAGAATTCGGATTACATCGTGGACAAAATGAACCGACAAATGGCTCTCCACACTCGTAGCAAGGTTTATAAAATGACATGTCGAAGAATTAAACAATTTAGAGGATAAGAAGAAAGAATTAAACGGATTTTAGGTTACGGAGATTATTTTTGGGGTTTTATATTTATTTTAATTTTTTTTTAACAATTTATTTTAAACGGATACACGAAAGACAACTTAAAACCAAATAATCAACTTACTTCACGGTAGCTCTCAAAAATTGCTTTTCAAGGTGAGCCGTACTTCGTAAGTGACACAAATGGTAAGTTTTTGAATCTTTGGTTCGATTTGGGAACTTTTCAAGTTCACCGGAACTTATTTATGATAATACCTCAATTGAAGGTATTATATGTTGGTGTTCTTTTACCAACTTTGTTTATTTTTTTATTTTTTTTAAGGACAATTTTTTTTTAATTTTGATTTTTTTATAATTTTTTTTTATATATTTTTTTTCTAAATGGAAATAAAAATATTTTTGGATTTTTATATTTTTATAAGAACGAAAATAAACTTCCCGAAGAAAGGATCTTCAAGGCTCGAACACGAACAATCCCGTAAAAATCGCTACACCTCTCCCCGGCAGCGGCGCCAAAAATTGATCCCGTCCGAATCAACACGTATAAAATATATAATATATAAATACGTACTAATAAGGAGGATAATCAATAATAGTATAGTGAGTATTTTCCGTCGGGTTCTAGAAAATCGCTTTTAACCAAAGCAATTATCAAAAACCTCCCGGGTCGTTTCCTCGGCGAGAAGTGAATGGAAATCTACGTTCAAGTTGTAAATCGAGCTTGAATATCATAAAAGTTTTTTTGGTTTTGTTTGGTTTTCTAAATCTACTAAAATGGAAAGCATATAAAAGCTAGCATCAATAAACTAAACTTTTGGATTTAAACTATTTTTAAACTAAAATTAATTTAAAGATTAAAAACTACAAGATTATACTAAGATTGATCTAAAGGATATAAATGACGAAAATGCTTGCTAAGTGACGTGAAATGTTCATTAAGTGCGGGTTTAAGGTTTAACGAATTAAAATCCTTCGAAAACAAATTTTAAGAAATTAAATGACAAGTAAAGTAAAATGCTTTTTAAAATAAAATAAATGACAAGTATTTAAATTGCATTAAAAATAAATGACGGTATTTAAATTGGAAAATTCTAATGACTATTAATTTTTTAAACCTTTTTAAACCCGCACCTAAATTCCAAATCACTAATCACTTAGCAAGCACTAATGAACTACTCACTAATCATAACAAATAAACTAGCAACAACCATAAGATCGAACATAAACATTTTAAGCTAATAATTCTAAACTACTAGTATTAAAAAGGGAAAAAGGGTAACCGAATGAAGAACCGCAATGATATAAAAACACCCGATCTTACAAACTTAATAAACAAATAAGTTTATCACTTTAAAGCTTTTACTTTACTAATTAGCAAATAAAGGTGTCAACTTTATCTACTAATTACTTTCATAAAAACTATAAAGATCAAAACCTTATTTATTTATTAACCTTATAAGACCCTTAAGCTCCGGCCTTAGATGTAGAAGGATGGAATAAGAAATAAGACATGAAAAGTTAGAACAAAATAAGCTAATAAAAAGATGAAAACTTTAGATCTAAATCCACCCGAAACTAAGGTGTTCAATCAAGTGAACTCGGATCGGGTATATTTAAGGATTTAGATCTAAGAAAAATAAGCTAGAATAAAAAAAACTAATTTTATGCTAAAAATAAGCTAGAAATATAAGATCTATTATTTTTAGATCTAATCCACCCGAAACCAAGGTGTTCAACCAAGTGAACAAGAGACGGCTTATTAGAATATAAGCTTAAGAGATGGGATCCAAAAATAAGCTATAAGCATGAACTTATTTGGAAATAAGCTAAAAAGAAATAAGAAAAAGACAAGAGAATAAGCATAAATAATAAGCTAAAAAAACAAACCTTTGAAATAAACTTCTTCATTAATAAGCTCAAGAGTTACAATAAGCTAGATCTAATAAGCTTCAATAAGCTTTTACAATAAGCCCAAAATAAACTAATTTATTCTACTCCTAAAACTAACACTACAACTAAAAAATAAACTTAAAAAAATACACACACTAAAAATATCACTCTAAAATCTAACACCCTTTTTCAACAGCTGCGTGCTCATTTTTATAGCCCCAAGTTGGGTGAGGGTATTTTTGTCTTTTCAGGTACGCAGCCACTCATAATCCAGATCTGGGGGGTATTTTGGTCTTTTTGCACTCCACCAACCGCCTCATTATTGCCCATGATTGGCACACGCCTACCTCGTACTGACTGCTACAGTACCTCGGACTGACACACGCCAGTGCCACGTGTCACCATCTGATTGGTCCAGCCGCCACCTGAACAGTACCTCGTACTGACGTGTACAGTACCTGGTACTGACGTGTACAGTACCTCGTACCTGCCACCTGTACAATCTGACACACAATCATTAGAAGCGCCACGTGTCACCACCTGAGTGGTGCCACGTGGCATTTTCACTGTTCACCCACCGTTGGTCAACCGCCGGTCAACCGCCGCCGGACCACCGGTCAACGGTGGTCAACGACGGTCAACACCGCCGGACCACCGGTCAACGGCGGCGGTCAACGACGGTCAACGGTGGCGGACCACCGTTGACCACCGCCGGACCACCGGTCAACGGTGGTTGACGGTAAGTCAACTGGTGGGCCGGGTCAGGTCTTGGGCCGGGTCGAGTCGGGTATTGGGCCGGGTCTGGTCGGGTATTGGGCCGGGTCTGGTCGGGTCATGGGCCGGGTCGTGGGTCGGGTCGGGTCGTGAGGCGGGTCGTGAGGGGAATAAACCCTCACAAGAATCGAACCAAGGACCTCTTATATATGAGGCTATGCACACTACCGCTGTGCCAAGCATAGCCTCATATATTTATATGCAAAATCTAATATATAAGCCCCTTTTAACTTGGTCTGGTCCATTATAACTAAAGGTTCAAACAGGGACGAAAAATGTTCAAAATAAAAAGGTTTAAATATAAAAGGCCGGTACCGTTGGACTTGTTTTTTCGTGCTCTTTCTAATGGTGTGATCGAGGAATTTTCACAACTTCGTTTGGACCTCGATAAATGTGAAAACGTCGTCGAAAGTCACCCGAAAATTACCTTTTTTGCTTCGTTTTCAATCCTTTTTATCTGTAAGACATAAAAACACAATACAAACATATTTGCAACATAATTATCTATATTTTAGTGTTTTTAGTCTTTTTATGGTGATTTTTGAGGTACAAAATATGTATATTTTAGCCAATATCAGCAAGCTATCACATTCATGCCATGAAGGCAAGCTATAACATCCATGTCGTGAAGGCAATCTATAACATCCATGACATAAAGGCAAACTATAACATCTATGCAATAAAGACAAGCTATAACATCTCAAAAGATTCGAGAACTAGAGCATTGGATCCAAGCTATTTTTATCATAACATTCTATACTCATTCATCATTCAAGTACTTTTCTAATCAAGCACTTTTCGTTTCTAAATCTTATTGCCTTATGCAATATCATCACATTTTTATTATCTTTATTTTATTGCCTTACGCAATTTTATCGCATTTCATTATCTATATTTTATTGCCTTACGCATTTTCATTATCTATATTTTATTGCCTTACGCAATTTCATCACATTTTCATTATCTACATTTTATTGCCTTACGCAATTTCATTACATCTCATTATGTTAGGAATAAAAAAAGTGTTTATTATTAAATAGAATTGGTCATTGTAAAGTTTATAGTTTAGATAGTAATTATATTGTAATAATGTCTATCTTGATCAAACTTTAGTAAAATTGATCAAGGTTTGACTAAAGTAGGAAAAATAGTTAGGGTAAGTCAATAAGTATAAATACCCATTTAGTAGGGGTATTTATACAAGTCTCTTTACATTTTATAATCACTTCTCCCAACATCCCTTCTATTTTTCCTTTGAATGAAAACTTTAAAAATGATGAAAAATACTCTCTAGCTCCTCTCTCTTATTCATATAATTTTCATATGATACTATAGTGCAAACATGACATATAACATGTGGTATCAGAGCCATAAGAGATCTAGTTTGTGTTTTCATGCATCAAATCGAGCTTAATTGTGTGGATTTTTGATCGAAGAGCTTTCGAAACTAAGATGACGTGTAACTTTCGCATAATTTGGATATTAGATTTACTATTTGACATGATTTTGATCCTAAAATGCTATTAATAACTTTTAGAAACGTCAAATTATGGATTTTATAGCTAGTATACGAAAATTATTCATATAGAGTTGATTTTGATCGAAAATAATTGAATATGATAGCTTTCGTAAAGATGAAAACTAGTTTTGGTAACTATATTTGTGCTTCAACTGCTTTCATAACATAGATAACAGGTTTCAGGAACTGTTTTTAAAGTTTTTAAACTTTCGTAATCAAGAAATCAGGTTTCGGTAATTGTTTTTAGGCAAGAAATGTGCTTTCATATCATAGTTTAAGCTTTCATATTGAAGTTTGAGCTTTCGGTAACTGTCACACGTAAGTACAACAACTTTTGAAAACCAGTCACTAGCTTTTGTAAACCCGTAATTAGCCTTCGGAACATAGAACTTTGTAATTTTGAAAAGATAAACATCACACATTATCACTTTAAACTGCAAGAATCAAATTTATAAGTTTCTTGATAAGTTTCATAGCAAAGAGTTAATGAAAGTTGAGGTTTCGTATATTGGAGCTTTTGATAACCGTTTTGGTTTCATATTCTGTGGAACTTTCGTATTCTGTGATTTCGTATAAAAAACTCGGTCTTGGTTTCATATTCTAAAGGTTTGGTTTCATATGAAAGGTTTCGTAACATAGTTTCATAATTAAGGGTTTCATATACCAAGGTTTTGTATTTCTAAAGGTTTTGTAACAGAGGTTTTGTATTAGAGACTTGACACAGTTTCATAACATTGAGGTTTCATAAGACTTGGTTTCATAAACAGAGGTTTTGTAACACAACTTTCCTAATTGGAGGTTTCGTAATTCAGTTTTCGACTTTGAAGTTTTTGTATCTCAGTTTCAGAGGTTTCGAAACACAGTCTTTGGGGTTTCGTAACACAATTTCAAAGGTTTCGGATCTTCTTACTTTTAGAAATTGAGCTTTCGTATAAAAGCTTCTTGTTACTTATCTTTGTGTTCAAGTTAAGGTTTCGTTTCTTCAAGGTTTCGTATTGGTGTTATTATAGTACAAGCTTCGTTGTTAGTGCTCTTTGATCTCATGATTGCAAGACTTTATCTCTAAACCGATCTAAGTTTGCATTATATTCAGTGGTTGATTCAAAACATGTCTTCTTCAAATCAACAAACTCTTGCTGAATCCGGAGCTACTAATAGACCTCCAATCCTTAAGAAAGGGAATCATATACCATGGAAAAGTTAGTTTAAGAGGTTTATGGAAAATACAGGGGAAGACGGGGAGCGGATGTGGTACTCAATTACAAAAGGTCCTTATGTGAGGCCAATGATTACTGATCTAGATGATCCTTATAAAGAGATACCTGAACCATTGTCTAAAATGACTGAAGCTAATAAGAAACATTACTGTGCTGATATTAGAGTCATTTATATTCTTCAAGCCATACCAAATGACATCTATAATTCAGTGGATGCTTGCAAATATGCTTAGAATATATGGAAACGAATTATAAGGTTGATGTATGGTTCAGAAAAGAACAAACATATGATACACTCACGACTCATGAATGGATTTGACAAATTTGATGCAAAAGAAGGAGAATCATTAGAATCTGTGTATGAAAGTTTGTCAACACTTGTGAATGTTATGGATCGTAATGATGTTCGTCCTATAAAAGTATCCATCAACACCAAGTTTCTCAATTATTTGCAACCTGAGTGGAGCAAATATGTTACATTGACTCGTCAAAACAATGATTTGAGTGATGTCGAGTATCATTCATTATATGATACCTTACTGCAATTCGAGCCACATGTCCAATCATCCAGAGCTACAAAGAACCATGACCCATTAACACTAATTGCTCATTCGTCACAATCTCATGCAAGTCCTTCATACTCTCATTCACTACAACCATATTATGTCACTCATCCTTCATCAGTAGTTGATTCTGAAGAAGATTATCAAAGCGAGTCACAAGGGGATGCTCAGGAAGACAAGCTCACAACAACAATGATGCTATTAGCTCGAGCAATCACTCAGAATTTCTTTACTTCAACTAATAATCATCTTCGTACTTCATCAAACACAAAGAATCAAGCTGTAATACATGATGGTAGGGTTGACATACAAACAAAGAATGTTGGCTATGGTGGGAATGGTAACAGGAATGCAGGGAGACAAAATAAGAATCAAACAGCTAATGCAGGAAATGGTCTGATTTAGCAGATTGATGAAAGTAATCAGATTGTTCAGCGTGTTCCACGAACTGAGTCAAATCCGAGAAGGGCAAATGTTCAGTGTTATAACTGCAATGCAAAAGGCCATTATGCTCGTGATTTTCCAAAACCCAAAGTTCGCGATGCAAAGTATTTTAGGGAATAAATGCTGCTAGCAATGAAGTATAAAGCTGGAGGTACCCTCAATGAAGAAGAAAATGATTTCATGCTCGATAGTGCTTATGGAGATGAAACATTGGAAGAGTTAACTGCTGTAGTAATCATGATGGAACGAATTCAACCAGCAGATGATAATTCCGAGATTGAGTCAAAATATGATGCAAAGGCTATCAGTGAGGTAAATGCTTCGCACATCGATATCATAAGTAGCATGATATCCAATGGGGTTCATGAACATACGACTCATGAGAAACTCAAAACTGTTATTAACACATCTGATGATGATCAAATTGATTGTAATATCATATTTGATGATCCTTATATGGAAAATATTGGTGGAAAAGTTAAACATGATTCAAATGCTTATAGTCAATTTTTTGATATTAAATCCCTAGCATACAATGTTCAAAGAGAAGCTGAAAATAAAAAAAGACTTAATATTAAGCTTAAAAAGCAAAAAGAGTTGCTACAAAGGGAGCATGAGACGTGTAAGGAACGGATCAAAACACTTGAATTTAAATCGGCTCAATGTTCAATATATAAAGAAACATGTGATGATTTGGGACGCAAAATACGAGCTGATAAAGAAACCATTGAAAGAATTTTAAAAGAAAATGATAAAATTGAAAGAGAATTTTTCAAAAGTGAAAGTGAAAAGTTAATAATTCAACATGAGACTCAATTAGCTAAAAAGGCTTTCAAAGCAAGAGAAAACAGTTATCTTGAGGATATTGTTGATTTAAATGACAAACTAAGTTCTTATGATCGAATTGTTTAAAAAATAGGCCAATCAATTCAAACCATTCACATGCTTGATAAAAGAAATTTTATGATTCTTTTCTAAAAGCTGGGTCAGGTTATCAAAATCCCGAACGTCTCAAGAAAGCCATCACAACCCAAAATGTATGATGGTGAAAGGCTTCATAGCACGGAATTAAAAATTGATTCACTTAATTTTGAGGAAACTCTTAAGGACGCTGAAGAGAGTCGATTAAAAATGAAAAATAAAATGTTTCAATTGAATTATGCAAAATTAAATGCTCTTTATGAAACATTTGTTCCTCAAAAAGAATTTTCTCCTAAACAAACTTAATTTTTAACTCCTTTTACTTCTAATGTATTAAACACTTTTCACTTAATTTATGAAACGCTTTTCAATTCAATAAAAGCAACACGGGTTTAACATCAACAAGAAGTCAATGAGTTAATTGAAAATGTTAATCAAAAGACATATGCTTTCATACATAACCTCATAAGCTTTCCTAAAATCTCCCACATCTAAGATTTCATAACTTTGCAAACAACGGTCCAAATCATTTTTAGTTACCCCTGTGCTTATAAGAACGTAAAAAGAATGATCTTATTCATTTCCTTATCTCTTTAACTGTTTCAGTTAAAAGTTTAATAGGCTTCGATCAGATTTAGGGTTTTGTAAAAATAAAAAAGTTGTGTTAATGAGAATTTGGTTAAGGCATAATGTTCTTAAGTGTCTTAGATAATGTTTTGTGTTGATAGATCATTAAAAACAACATGTATGGACCACTAATCAAGAGGTTTCGTAATCGTCAAGGTTTCGTAAGAAAGAACATAAGCTTTCAGACACAAAATAGAATTAGATTATGTTTAGGATGATAATACTAGGCTTAAAATATGATAAACCATTCTGATTATCATTCTTATCATAAATTTTGTCCTACGAATGTAATGTTGTATAGGTTTTTGTTTCGTAAACTTCCAAATGGTTTCATAAACTGAATTAGGTTTCATAGATTCAATTAGGCTGATAAAAGTGGTTTTGTAAATGATATTAGGCCAAATCAAAAGGTTTCATAGACTATTCTATTAGTGCCTTTATAAGAAAGTATTTATGGTATGGATATTTTTCTCTTGGATGCTTGGATTGGGGTTCAATCTGTGGTTGTCTATCCAGTACTGGTTATTGGACATTCTTGGATTATAATGCTTCATATTGGAATCTGTGGTTTCCAATTGTTAATGCTTCTGTTCAGGAGGTTTTGGTTTTGTTCAGTTTTATGTCTCAGTTCAGGGTTTCTTCAGCATGTATGGGATGAGAGTCAGTTCATCCTATGTATTTATGTCTGATTATACGAGCTTCAGGTTGATGGTCAAGTATTGCTATGCTCAGATCAGGTTTTTCAGGTTGCGGCTATGTTCTAGATGGAGTTTTCATGTGTGTTGGGGAGGTTTGGCTGAGGGTTATTCTCTTTTTTTTTCCCTTATCATGGTTTTTCCCTTTGGGTTTTACATGCAAGGGTTTTTTAATGAGGTAAACTCAGTCAAACATGCTTCTCTGGCTCTCCTTGGTTTGGTTTCAGTAGCTAGAAGATAGTTCTGTATTCTGTTTATGTAATGTTAATGTACCTTTGCTATTATTATTTGTATGGCTTACTTTAAGATTTTAGCATATGGTGATGTTTTAATGATTGTTGATTGGTCTCAGCGTTCATTAATGATTCAGAGTATGTTTTTCCCTTAAGTAGGTCTAGGTAGCTTTGTTTGTTTTGTTTTTTGGTTTGTTTAGGTTGTGTTATATATTGAGCTTGGAATTTGTCCAATGCCAATTTTTTTGTGTGGCCAAAGTGACTTTCTAGGGATGTGTCCTAGTTGTTTAAATCTCTTTGTGCCTTTTTTGTACTTTGCCCTTTTGTGGCCTTTCTTAATAAATTTACCATTAAGAAAAAAAGGTTTTGTAAATGTCAAAAATGGCCAACATAAGCTTTCGTAAATGGCTTATTGGGCTAAAGAAATGGGTTTCGTAAACTTTATTGTGCTAAATTTTTTATGGATACTCAAATGGGCTTAATCGTAAAACAAATGGCATTTTACAAAACACCAATGATAAATTCATTTATAAAATCATATTTCTATATTGATAAATGGGGCAAATAGTGAAGATTGTGTCCGGTTACCACCGTTTTCT
>BQNB010071532.1:0-32740 GCA_026074375.1 Tanacetum coccineum
AAAGTGAGCACTCCCAATGTACGGACATATTGTATGGAGATTTAAGTAGGTATCTGACGAAGTACCTATTCTGGGGGCATTTATTAGATTATTATTATTTGTATATGGAATTTCGTCAATGGGATCGGTGTTTGTCTGGCCCACAAGTTCATATGATGCTTACTAATCTTATAATGCTTGTGTTTAACTTTTTATCACTTATAAAACCTATGAATTCACTCAACCTCGTGTTGACTTTTTAGCATGTCTATCTCAGGTAATTGAAGTCCAGAGGCTTGGAGGCAATGAAGATGAGGATTTGCGCTAAACTTTTGTTCATCATTTTAAAATCCATTCCTTAAATGAAAACTTGTTTAAGTTTGTTTATGTAAAACTTGTATGACATCATGGTAACGGTACTTTGGGACTACGCTTTTGAACTCTAAAACAATGGAATGGAATGTTTGCTCGCTTTTAAAACGTCTCTTTGAGTCGTTCTTTATATCTTGTGACTATTGTACTATTACTTAACACCCAAATAGTTGGTTCCGCTGCGTTTAAATTTCAGGGTGTTAAAATTCTTAACCCGTGTTCTTGAGAAACTCTTCAAAAATCTTTGTTTTCTTCTTCCTTGTGGTTCGTCTGAATATAGAGAGGAAAAGAGAGAGATAGAAACTTTTTTGTTATTTTAAAAATAAGATAATGAATGAAATCGTTGAGGTAATGGTGGTTATATGAGTACTATGCAAGACATGCTAGCTTAAAAATAGCCATATTGTCTCCTCTTGACTTCTCTTGACCGAATGGATCCTAGAGAAGGCCTCGAGTCTTCCTTTTTGTGTCGGGATCACTTAAAAACTCAATTTTCATCTATTTAAAACGTCAACCAAACTTAGTTATCATTTTCACTGTGTTTAAAATCATTCTTCCATAAACCTAGGTTATTTACACGACACCTATCACATTAAATTGCTACAAAAATCCATTTTAGGCTGTTATCGGCCGACTCCGGACTGAAAACATGAATTTTTGACAAAACTCAACCGGACCTTGCTCATCTATTTAAAAACACTTCAAACCACAAAATATGGATTGAAAACTTATTTTCAACCAAAATTTCACCGTTTTACGACCGTTCTAGTCTTTTACCGAATTTCACGAAAACAACCGTTTTTCTGATAACTTTCAAATCTCAAACTCACGATTTACGTTTTTAAATCAATGTTACTTTATCATTATGAATTTATTAAATAATTAAACCCGATTTTAAACATTCTTTACCTTTGTTAAATCTCAAACATTTTCTAAATTGTAGTTGCCGGTCACGCGATGCAGAGACGATTTTTCGCTAAACGCGGGAAAACTTCCCGGAAAGCACTGAAAACTTCAAAACCACTCTAAAACAGAAAAAAGAATAAAAATTATTCATTTACGAACTCAAAACTTCATCAAACTCCACTGGTTAAATCCACGAAATCGATTTTACGACAAAATAGTCAAAGAAGTAAACTTTTCTGACTTTTCTCAGGGAAAACTAACATGATCGAAAAAGGACTCTAATATAATACTATAATATTTTATTATTACCTAACCCTGTGCAAATATCGGTTATCTTGTCTCATCCCTTAAAGGAATTTTGCCCCGAAATTCAACTCAAATTACCAACTCACAACACTAACGGGTAATTCCATTCCTCAAAGAATCACATCAATCACTAGGATTTAGTCTTTTCAAGCGGGGTTTCTTACGATCCCTCTAAAGACTAAGTATTTCCACAGTCTAAATTCTACACTTTCTCATGGTCAATCTATATTCATTCACAGAACTACAATAACCTCTCATACTATCTCTTAGATTCAGAATTTCTTACACTTAGGTCGCACTGTCTTAGTCGGGTGTCAAGATATGATCCAGTTCTCGACGTGATGGGTCTATTCTATACAGATTTGACATTTTCCATAACTTTTGGTTATTCAACCTAACGGGACTTACCCTAAAGGTATGTTGTCTACATACACGTCTAAACTTTATCTTTTCTTAAGAACGCCCATGGTTCTTTACAACACTTACTTCTCAAAATCTCAAAGTAAACCTTACTTCCCTGGTAAACAATATTGCTTACCTTTCTTGGAAGGCCGTTCTTAATCTAAACCACATCATTAATCGCCTTATAAAACTTTTCCAAATTAATCCTACTATCGGGTGT
Source organism: Tanacetum coccineum (assembly GCA_026074375.1). Classification (NCBI taxonomy): domain Eukaryota; kingdom Viridiplantae; phylum Streptophyta; class Magnoliopsida; order Asterales; family Asteraceae; genus Tanacetum; species Tanacetum coccineum. The sequence continues at coordinate 2,186 of BQNB010071532.1, forward strand.
CTTAGATCTCAATTCACTTATGTAGGTCAAGTTAACTTTCAATAAGCTTACACAGTCAAAGTAATGTTCATGTTTTCAATATTTTGATCATCACAATCTTTCCAATACTCCCCGTGTCCATCCAGGTCTATTAACTTCTATTAGATCTTCCTATCAGACGGTATAGGTATACTTGATCAACCTGAATACATTTCAAGCTTACAGAATATATACGAACTACATCGTATGCCAAATCCTAGTAAGGAAGTGGGTATCCGCTCTATCACGAGAAACCAATCGTAACGCAATCACACACGGGCAAAACTGCGCTCTCAAACTAACACGAAACAACACAAAATACCGCTATCCACGAATATCGAACAAAATTTCCTTCACTATCACGAATCTATTTCAATACAAATCACCTAATAACTAGAATGATTCGTCATAACTACCAATACAAAAGAAACTTTTCTAATCATAACTGATACTAACCGATGCTACCCGGTTTAGTGATATACACAAACTACTAATCCAAACCTCATATACCCTACGCTTCTCCTCTGGGCTCCTGCCCTCTCCTCATACTGTTAACAACCTCAGACAACTTTAATCGCGCACGTCTCTCCTCAGCAAGCTGTAACTGCAAGTCCCGGTTCTCACCCTGCATATCACTGATGGCATGCCACATAGCTTCCCTTTATGCATCTGTCTGGCCTGCCCATGACTCCAGGGCTAACACTGGTATCCATATCGCTCCAAATGTCACTGTGACCCTCTCGTTCTCGTACTCTAGACTCCTAAACCGATTCCTCTGGGAGAAAATCTCATCCCTAACCGCCCCCGACCTAATAAATAAATCTTCTATATCCTTATCATACCTATCAAACAGAGCAGGAGATAGCTCCTCCAATCGTACCGCATGATCACAAATCAATCCCCCTTGCATCTCGACTTGAGCTCACAGCTTAGTCAAAAATCCCTTAGTCTCAGCCGTAGCGGGTGTAGCTACAGGTGATGGTACGGTCAGCGGTATCATGGGTGATGAAACAGGTGACGGTACAATAGAAGGTGATGGAGAAATAGGAAGTGAACAAGACGTCCATTTAGGTGAAGGTGGTGTCTGAACGGGTGGTGCTGGTGGTGGGTAAGCAGGAACATCAATATAAATCCATCACTCTCTACACTATAACCCTCATCGTCTAAACCATGACTCTCATCATCTAAACCATGACTCTCATCATCCATACCATGACTCTCATCATCCATACCATGACTCTTATTATTCATATCGGGGCCCTCGTCCCCCGCAACAAGACGTTGGTCCCCTGCAGCAGGATCCTCATCCTCTGTAGTAGGACCCTTATCCTCTGCGTCCTCGCTCACACTGTCAGAATCTAAACTCTCCTCTATCTCCTCATCCTCCTCATCATCATCCTCCTTACTATCCTATACTAACTCAGACGTACCCTGATAACGCATTCGTGAAGGAAGGTCTGGCGGTGACAAAGACAGTGAACTCTCGTAAGAGGACCTAAACCTCTTACGGAACACGGACTCAGACATAGCTGCCACCTCTGCCATGCTGGCAGAGAGGCCCGGTGACATCGCAGGTGGAACACACACAACTATACGTGCGGTCCTGCGAAGAATGTAAACCAAAGTGGGTAGAGTACTCTTAGGTAGTGATGTAGGTGGTGCTACAACGAGGGGTGACTCAGGTGTCTCAGTCTCAACAGGGTCCTCGATAGGCTCAGACTCAGTGTCTGTCCCATCTAAATAAACCTGCCTAATAGCCTCATAGGGATCCTCAGGAAGTGGTATGGGCACTCGGGAGCTCTGAGCTTTGTCAGCCTGGGTGGAAATCTCTGGGTCAACAAACACTGGGGTAGACATCCTGTGATAACACGATAAAAGGGTATAAGTATAAAATATTATTATCCAAATTATCAGCATCATCATGCTTACATATACAAATTATTATAGCGTTTGAAATTAGACGTTCGTAACCGTATATATATATATATATATATATATATATATAATATCGGAAAGAATACGAACAATGAATAAACACCGACCAGGTTCGATACCGAACATGCACAACTAGTTAACACATAAAACACATAATCCACAAAAGCATATTCTCAATTCACGTCGCTACCTGCGACCATCCACTAAAATTCTCAAGGCAACACGCACTACACTAAGGCTTGCATGACCAACATCAATCAATCATCGCTACCTGCGATAATTTTGACTTACACTCTCAAGGCATCACACACTACTAGTAATAAGGCAGAATGTCAATCTTAAAATCAACATGATCTCAAACTCAACACTCGTAAGTGTTCTCATCACTTTACATCCTATCATTTTCAGGTGGTCGCATTACTCACACATCCCTTCCCTCCTCTAACATAACTTTTGAAAACTAACCTCATCATTTCATAGTCCTTTTTGAATTAAGCATAGTTGATCAGGCTATGCGTAATTTAAGAAAATACCATAAACTGCTTGGGTTATTTGACTTTCGCCATGTTCGAGGTTTTACTAAAAATAGACTTCACTTTGTGGTTATAGTTGCGCTTTTTATTTTATTTTATAAAAACCTGCATTCTCTATAACCTTGGATCTTGATACCAATCTGTCACACCCCATTAGTGGCGGAAACACGGGAATGCGATGATGCCGTTCATCGCACAAGATACAAGATCATACACTTTACAATTTACAATAATAAAACTTGGGTTTACATGAATCTTTACAAGTTAAGACTTGACAAAATTGAATAATCAAAATCCATCTCGACCCAGTTCCCTTAGGTTACATCTTTGCTCTTCTAATACCATTCATATACCTTTGATTTGACACACCTGAAAATGATACTCGAAAACGTCAACAATAATGTTGGTGAGCTCGTAGGTTTGACCTTAAACTCAAAAGTTGTGCCAATATTTCAATAGTGGACAATAGTGCTATATGACAGTGAATATAAGCAAACAACCTTACCATCATTGCTAATCAATAAACATATGCCACTTACGCACCTAAAGGGCCTACCAGCTGGAGTACTAAAATTAGGGTAGGACCACACACAAACTAGGGTAGGCGTACCCATCCGCTCTAATAATCACACAAATACTAGGTAGGCGTACCCATCCGATCCAAACAATTATACAAATACTGGATAGGCGTACCCATCCAATCCAAACAATCATGCAACATATAATATTCACATAGCAGTCATAAGCATGTATCTTGTCCCAAAACACATTTCGCACAGTTCAATTCAATACACATTTGAGTATCATTTCCCCCCAACAGAATAACAGTAAAAAGTGGGGCTACGAGAACTCACCTCAATCAGCAATCAAAAGCAACCGCACAATCTCAAATAAGGCAAGGTACAACAATCTCTACGCAAGCGCACAAAGGTACCCGGCAACGACCTGATATAAACCCACTTTATTAATACTCTTTTTGTACAAAATTATCTTATTGTACAAGTGTTCGTCCTTACTCACGCAAAATCCTTATTTTCATCCCAAAATCCCATTTCAAATTCATATCATTCCAAACTCGTTATATCATACCATTAACTCATTACAAAAATGTCATCTCATTATCAAGACCTTATCCCATTATCAAAACTTTATCTCATATTATGGTTGTGTGGTAATTACGCGGACAAATGGTCTCAAAATAAAACTTGAGCAAAGTGCGACATCAATTAACCAATATAGCTAAACCCTCATATCGTTTTTAAACGTTACAATCGACCAAAAATAATCCGAAGAAATCTGCGAAAAAGAAATTATGTAAAAACTCAAAGAGAAGTAAATAAATTCACATTTCCGTTATCCAAACGATAAATAATTATATATATATATTATATTATAATATATATATATATATATATATATATATATATATATATATATATATATATATATAAGTATCTAATAATTTAAATAAAAATAATAATAATATTTTATTATTATTTTTGTTTTATTATCGGGCTAACGGGGTAATTACAACGTCTCGTTACTTTAATACATCCATGTCCAATAGCTTTTACCTCGACACTTAATCTTCCCTAAGAATCATCCTTTATTTCTTCAAATCAAATCGACACAACGATTATAAATATTAAATATTTAAGAAAAGGTTTCGAGGGGAATATATATTTTATCTTGCATTAAATTTTCAAGTAAAATACTATTTATTAATAAAATCCTTGAAAATTTACCCCTTTTAAGCAAAGTTTCTAAGTATAATATTTCTTTCGAAAATTCGGCATGACCCATGCGTCTTTATGACTTTTTCCAAAGTTTATACCTTAATCCAAAACACTTTTCACAAACCCGACATTTTCCGACAAACACAATATCAATACCTTCAACATGTTTTATCCAATCGTAGCAAAATAATCCCTTTACATTCGACAAGTCGAACAAAATTCCTCTTAGTCCAACACAAATCTTTTAGTCCATTTAGAAGTTCGCTAATTCATTTACTTGTTATTGGGCATTACGGCCCATTCTGGTCTTTAAGTAATTAGCCCGATAGCAAAACTTAGTCTATACCTCTTTACATATGTCCAAAAAAATATAATCCAAAACCCAATGGACCTTAAGCCCATTAAGCAGTAATAAATATAAGTCGAAATCCCATATTCGTGGCATCATTAAGCCGAAACAATAAGCTATAAGCTCATACTATCATATATTTATAAGCCGAAAACCAAATAAGCCACAAGCTTATAATATAAGCCGAAACCAAATAAGCCATAAGCTTATTACATAAGCCGAAACCAAATAAGCCATAAGCTTATTACATAAGCCAAAACCAAATAAGCCATAAGCTTTTTACATAAGCCGAAACCAAATAAGCCATAAGCTTATTACATAAGCCGAAAAACATAAGCTCAAAATAAGCCGAAAAACATAAGCTCAAAATAAGTCAAATCCAATAACCAATAACCAAAACCAAATCCATTATTCAATCCATTAACCAAATCCAATATTCAAATCCATTAACCAAATCCAATAAGCAAACCAAGTGGGCCGAGCCCACCTTGGCGCCGGACCAAACAACTAAACGGACCCTTATTGGGCCAAGCTCAAACCAAAAACAAATATACTTAAATAAGCTATAACCTAGCTTATTGAATAAGCAAACTTCAAAATAAGCCCTTTTTAAGCACTTTCATAAAATGAAAAATTACCACAACAACCATTTTATTTAAACTCAAAAATCCTTTCTTTCTTTATTTCTTAAGCCGGTGCACAAACACCCCTTTTTTACATTTTCGTTTCCAAGATTCGATTTTTGCGACGATTAACTTGTACAACTAGTGTTTTAACACCATAATAGACACAAAAGTACAACTTTTAACAAAGTTTAGAAAACTTACAAGTTTGGATGACCTTGGTTCGGTTTTGACGCGAAAAGAACAAACTCGTACACCTTTTATATAACCCGCGTCTATTAACTATCTGTTAGGAATACGAAATTCCTAAAAAAGTCTCGGTCACTTCATAGATATCGATAGATAGCTCGTCAAGTAATATTTAGAAACTTACATAGGTAACTAGTCCAAGGTCCATGGAAAGCCCATGTAACCAAGGCCCATATCCACCTTATGTAAGTATAAATACCCTCTCCACACATGGAGAGGGTATTGGTTCTCTTTGTAATTTTCCCACATAGTTCAATCAACCATCCCATTTTTTCCCTTTTCCTTTCTCTCTCAACTTTCTCTCTCTAGTTCATCTTTTGTGTGAAATGAGTTTTCTTCAATTGGTATCAAGAGCCATGGTTTCACCTTGGGATCTTTAGTGTTTTGTTGTGGTTTTGTTTTGAGCTTATTGAGCTTATTTACATTCGGCATATTTTTGTTTTTGTTTTTTTGTTTTCTTTTCATTTGCACAATAATATTATTTGTACAACTCACATAAAGTGATATTGGTTTTAAGTTTTATTAATTAAGAGTCATAATTTTTTCTTTATCAACCAGTGAGGGTTCGTTTTCGTTTGACTAGAAAAAGTAGCATTTTTCTCCTTTGAAAACAAGATACACCATTTTATTTGTTTGTAGTTGTGTTACTCGTTATTGCTTGTTGGTTAGATTATCTGTCCTCATTAAGTGCTTATTTTTCAAGCTTTTCATGGTGTTATAAGAGCTTATTCAAGAGCTTTTATTTCGAGCTTATTCTGGTGAGAAAGGTGGTAGCTTATTTTAGAGCTTACTTTGTATGTTTATTGTGTTTTTGAGGAACGAAACAAGAACAAACAAGGCTGATACAACGAGAAGAAAAAGGCGCGTTCAAGGTGTTTGATAAATTGTCGAACCGAACTAGTTCAACCTTCTTTATCAACCAAACGAGTTCAAACCTACAACAACCGAACTAGTCATTGTAGAAGGAACCGAACTAGTCATTATAGATGGAACCGAACAAGTCAAAAGCTTTGCAAACCGATCTAGTCACTTTAAACTGTGAGAACCGAACGAGTTTTAACTATGAGAACTGAACGAGTTTTAACTTTGAGTACCGAACGAGTTCTTGACCTTAAGGAACCGAACGAGTTTAAACTGTGAGAACCGAACGAGTGTTGGCCCAAGTGGAACAGGTCTAGTCATTTGCACAAGTAGAACCGATCTAGTCATTTGCCCAAGCAGAACCGAACTAGTCATCTTTCCAAGTTGAACCGAACTAGTCATTCTTGCAATACACCAAACTAGCAACGCATCAAGTAACCGATCTAGTACCACACTGGAAACGAACTAATTCATCATTCGCAAAATCTATACGTTTTAAAGTAATTTTTGGGTTTTCGGTTTCGTGTGACGGTTAACCACGAGACTTCTAATCTATACCGTTGCGATCGTGAACTTGTTTCGATCAACGTGGTATATTCATAATTCATCGACGATAACCGTACGAGTCTAAAACATCAAAAATATAAAACGTTTTATTTCTATTTGAAAAAAAAAAACGAAGAAGATGTACGTTTATGCATGCATCATTTTTTATTATTGTTTAAAATTTTGAAATTTGCATTTTTAACCCTCATCGTTTGTGTCGTCAAAAAGATCTTTGGGAGAAGATTAAACTGCTAATGCAAGGAACTAGTCACTAACAAAACAGAACGTGGAGTGCATGCAGTTTGTTGAATTCGTTAAGTTCACTTACAAGAAAGGGCGACGCTACATGAGTACTACTTGAGGTTTCACTCTGTTACTCAATGATATGACATCTACAAGATGCCATTGGAGCAGTTTCGGTGAACACCAAGTTCTTAAAACACTCTTCATGATGAATGGAGCAAATTTGTTAATGATGTTAAAATTGGTCAAAGACTTGCACACTATCCAATGTTGAAACAGCTTCATGCTATACCTACAACAACATGAAAGGACATTGCAAATGAAGTTCGTTTGATGCATTGTGCACGACAATCCGATCCTCTTGCTTTAGTTGCATCTCCCAATTAAACTTAGCAGGATTATCATCTCATTTACACACTCACCCAAAGTCTCTATCTCAAACTTCACGTTTCACACATATCCAATCTTACAGTTTGTTACACCTTATCAAACTCAACAATTATACAACCAATCAATCAACGCTTCTTTCAATTACTTATCCATCAAATGAGTTCAATCCACGTTCACACAACAATTTATTTCCACAACCATCAATCCCACAATTAGAATATGCTCCCACAACCTATCAACAGCAACAACCTGAATTTTCCTAATCAGACTCCAGTCTAGTTGTTCTAGTGTTCCAGAAAGGGGATGATCCAATTGACGCAATTAATCACATGATGTCATTCTTAACTGCTATTGTCACATCCCAGGTATTCCTCTACTAAACAATCAGTAAGGACTTCGTCAACCCTGTCAACAAAGCTACCTATTATGATGGAAAAGTAATGTTGCAACCTGTTCAGGGAGGGAGACAACTACTTATAGTGCTGGAACAACAAGAAATACACACCTGGTGCAAGTGGTAGCAACACGGGAAACAACGGACTGTTATTTGTTACAATTGCAAAGGGGAGGGTCATATTGCCAAGCAGTGTTTAAGCCTAAGCGGATTCGGTGATTGAAACATGTTCAACGATTAAAGTGTTGCTGGTTTAGCTCAGAAGGTGGGTCAAGCTTTAACAGAGGGAAGAAATAGCATTTTTGGCAGTTCCTGGACTTCCTGACATTCAACATCTCAGACAGTCATCACCCACTATGCTGTTTTTCAGCCGATGATCTGGATGCCTATGCCTATGATTGTGGATTAACTAACTAGCCAAGATTGTCTTATGGCGATTCTGTCTAGGAATGGCTCAGATGCAACTCAACTGAGGAACTCAATCCTGATAATCTGAAACTATGATTCATTTAATCTAAGTGAGCAAGATATAGTCTCTGAACAGTCTAATAATGTGAGTCAGTCACGAAAACTGTAATACTAGTAGATTAGCAATATCATTCCTTATTCTCAGTACCTGAAGTGAAGAACAACAAGGAAACTGTACAGAATCTCTAACTCTTTTGATCACAAGATGTCCTGATTTTATCTATGTTTTTGAACAATTATCTACCCAGTGACTCTCCTGCACAAATGTTAATCAAAGCTTTGACTACCGAGCTTGACAGATATAAAGAAGAGGTTAAGATTTTGAAAGAAATGCAAATGTTGAAAAGTTATTCAGGATCAATTTCTATGAACAGTATGCCGAGGATTGTACGTCTTAAGCAAAATCTTTTGAAACAAGTGCAAGGAAAAGGGATTCTTTAAATTGAAAACAGTTTTGATTCAAAAATGATTTAAAAATGGAGAAAAAGAAAAATATTGATTAGAGAAATTGCTTAGAAATGAAAATTAGCAACTTGATAACATCTTTTTCAAAAGAAGTCAATTAAGCAAACTGTTCATAATGATGTCTAAATCCAAAAAGTTGTTATGATCATTCCACGAAAAAGCTATCGGTTTTGAAAAAACTTTTATCTGAAGAAAGATAGGGAGTCAAAAGCCAAAGCTGTATGAGGGAATACCATTCTTAAAAATGGATACTATTGTGATTCATGAATCTGATGAACACATTAATGCTTTGTGAAGAGAGTCGTTCAAATATACTTTTGATGAACAAGATCATATTGTTTGAGAAAAAACATAGAGTGATCACGAAACCCATCAATCTATGCTATTCTTAATAACGATTACTACAAACAATTTGTTCAACAATCTGATTTATATAGTGAACATGCCTATTGGAAAGCGACTTCGGTCCCAGCTTTAGACCCATCTCATTCTTCCACAACCGTCATAGTTGAGGTTCCAAAAGAACTTCCTAAAGTAAGTATGGTGAATACTAGCTTGAAAGAGCTTAAACGCTATCTTACTAGCTTTGATCAGGAGTTGTCAAAGACAAGAACCACTGCAAAGCTATCACTGAGAGGCACGTGGGGGTTTGAACACACAAGGTTGTTTTTCGAGATGAATCATTCAATTTATAAAAAGATTTAAAGATTATCTTCAATAACTTCAACCAACTACTTGTTGAAGAACTTGCCGATGTCCAAAAAGTCTTTTATCATGGAACAGGCTTATCGAAACAACATCGCTTGGTGTCAAAAACTTTTCGAAGTTAAATTGAATCCGGGTTTGAGTGAAATATGAACGACTATTCGCACCAGATTGAATAATGAAATTGTAAAATGTTGTGAATGTGTCTTCTAATTGAAGGTTGTGAAACTTGGTGAATGAATGTCAAAAGTGTCTCGAACTCAAGACTGAGCTTCTCAATAAAAAGGATTTTGTTGATAAAGAAACTTACGAAAAACTTTGTAAGAGTTTTATGACTCTTGAAAAACATTGCATCACTTTGGAAAGCTGTTTCCTCAACTCAATCAGGAAAATTTTCAACTAGAAAAACAGGGTTTTGTTTTAAATCAAAATTGCTCCAAGTATTTACTAGTTGTTTGAATTAAGTGAATTGTGCGCATCAGTCTCAAGCATAAGACAAAGTCTTTGTCAAAGTTTGAATAGAAATTAAGTCCTTAAATGGGAAATGTGGATGATCATACAGTCAAATGGACATGGATGATATTGTGACTCTTAAACATAGAATTGGCACATAGAGTGACAAAACTTGTTGCTGAGACATGTGCATTTGAACAGACTTATAAGCAACTTTATGACTAATTAAACAACGTGTTCAATCAAAAGGACAATGTGATGCGTTAATCAAGCAAGTCATATAAGTTGGGGAAAATTTTTGAATTTAAATGCAAACTTCAGGAAACACGGTTTGGTTATAGCGCCCTAAAAAATGAAGTATGGAAACTTAAAGGAAAGCTGATGATGAGGAGGCTATTGAGACCCACATCTGTTGATCCAAATGTGTCTAAGGATTATATGGTACCAATTCAGCCAATTGTTTGATAATAAGGAAATGCTCTCTCTCATATATAAACACATCAGGGATGATAGAAGCTTTGGTCCTTAGGGATTTAGTCGAAATGTAAAAGCTAATTATCATCACGCTTAACTTTTAGAGTCTTGCCTTTAGGTATACCAATGTCATCCAGGATTTGCTTTCACACATAAGTAGATCTTGCCCAGAATCACAATTTGGGTCCAATAGTTGAGGTCAACCAAGGAAAAAGGACAAGAAAGTTAGGTTTGGACGGGATAATTCACTCACAAAATCACAGAAATCATCAAAATGAAGACTGCGACTTCAAAAATAGTTTCTAACACGCCGTGTGTTGCATTTAAGGTGTAAGGACTTTCTACTAGTGCTAGCGGAATTCACAGCCCTTCAGGCAATACCAGGAAAAGATAGGTTTCCGCAAACACAAGTGTAATTCGAAGAATAAAGTAGAAGCTCCCCTATAGGAACGTTAAATCTAGTTGAATAAAAAGGAATGGTATGTTAAAGTTATTGGATCTGCGTCTGTGCAGAATTCCAATAAACAAGTGATTCTGATCTATGTCTGTTGTGTTAAAGTAATGATTGCATTGTCTTTCTGATATTTGTGTGTTTCTAAGTCTTTGAATGTTGTGGAAATTTATGTTTGTGCAAACCTAAAGCGCATAAATCTAAGAAAGCTATTTGGAACCAACAGGAAAGAAGTGTTCAATCAGATAGGATATATTAGGAGACCCTACCGGTAGTTACCTTCACTATTGTAGGAAATGCGTGCCCTTTAACTAGGATTACCACTATAATGAAGTAGTGCCTCTAGGAAACCAATAGTTCTAGACTCTAAATCACATTTAAACCCTTGGTTAACATTGGTTATACTCTAGGAAACCTAGGTAGCATAAAAAATACTGTGTCGTTAGCAAAACTAAGGTTTTAAACACCAATGTTGCTAACAAACAGGAACACAGTAAAATCCTGGGATCCACAATAATCCAATTTTCATCTACTTCTCTGAATGGAATGCAGGTTTGTCAAATCGTCCTCTAGTATTGGTTCCGGTTGCTCGAAGCACATGAACCGGAGATCTCTCAGCTCACCAATATTCCATCGTAATTTCTTTGGTACAGTTAAATTCAGAAATGACAAGTTGCATAAACTAATGCGGTTTTGGAGATATCAGATTGGGATGTTACTATTTCAAGGGTTTATTACGTTGAAGGACTTGGGCATAATCTATTTTCTGTGGGACAATTTGTGATTCCAATCTCGAAGTGGATTTTCGTCAACACCCATGCTTCATATTTTTCCGTAATCTAGACGGTGTTGATTTGTTTGACGGGTTCTCGATGGGACAATCTTTAATACACTCTCACTGGGGAATTATAGATGGCATCCTCTCCCATTTGCTATTGTCAAAGGCATACAAACATAGTCCTGGTTATGGCATCGTAGTTCTATCTACTTGAACTTTGGTGCTATTATTCATCTTGCAAGATCATGGACTTGTCCGAGGTCTCCTAAGCTCAAGTTTGAGAAGGATCACTTATGTTCTGATGTGCATTAGGCAAAAAGTTCAAAGAAACCCACAATACCCAAAATCTGAGGACACCAATCAAGAAAAACTCTATTTGTTGCATATGGATCTGTGTGGGCCAATGCGAGTCGCGAGTGTCAATGGAAAGAAGTACATCCTCGTTATTGTCGATGACTACTCTCGATTTACATGGGTAAAATTTTTGCGATCAAAAGATGAGGTCCAGCTTTTATTATAAACTATTGTGAAGAGGATCCAAGTACGGCTTAAGGAAAAAGGTTCATCTCATCAGAACAGATTATGGAACTGAGTTTGTTATTTCAGACATTGCGTGTGTGAATATTATAAGAAGGTTGGACCATCGTGCCTTCACATTCATCATAAACACACTCCCCACAGCCGTTGATTCATTCCACCAAATACACGCATCAATCATAATTCCTCACATTCTCCATTCCATCCCCAAGTCGATTCCATCCACATCTCCAATCATCACATCTACCATCAATCAAATTACCATTACATCTCTATGTAAACATCAGTTGCTACGCTATCCACAGCAAAACGGTTTGTGTTGTTGAAAGACGATACTGTACGCTTATTGAAGAGCCCCCACCACTATGTTATTTTATGCAAAAGCTCCTTTAAAAATTTTTTCCTTTAAGGGCAAAAAGCGGTTGCCACAGCCAGTTATTACCCAAAATCGTTCAATGATACGTCGTCGTACGTTTAAAACACCATACGTAGCTTTTACATGGACAAACTCTCGATTTATGTACTTCTACATGTGTTTGGTTACACTTTGCTACCCAAACGAATGATAGTGAGAATTTGGCAGTTACAACCATAGGCTGATTTAGTTTTTTCATTGGATATGTACCCACGAAAGGAAAGCATTCGGATTTACATACCAGACGATAACAGACGAATAATTGAAACCATTATGTTTGATTTGATGAGCTGAACCGCGATGGCTTCTGAACACAACAGTTAAGAGAACCCGCTCTTCTTGAAATGATCCATGTTATTGATCAGTTCAGGACTCGTGCCAAACCTCCTTCTTCAACACTGTTGATACCACCTTCGAGATTGATGGGATTTGTTGTTTTCAAACCTATGTTTGATGAGTCACTTAATTCACGCGGACTAATGTTGATTTACAAGCACCAGAAGTCATTGCTCCTATTCCTAAAGTAGTGAACCGAACATGCTGTTACTCCAACTGGCTCACCTTCCTCAATACAGTTGATCAAGATGCACTTCCCAAGTAACTCTCATAAACACAAGAAAACTCAAACACTATTAGTCTCATGATGTTGCGAAGAAGTAACTAAGATATCGAAGTCTGCACATATGGGTAATGATCCGTATCTTTCGGTATTCCAATTCCAGAGGTTACTTTCTGATCAATCTTCATCATCAGAAGTTTTTATTATAATTGTGCTCCGTCACCATGTTTTCTGAACACAATAGCAATTTGAACGAGGTCTCACCCATTTGAGATATAAATCGGTGCTCTCGACAGACCAGTTTCCACACGACAAACTCCATTGAACAGCTTATTCTGCTACTATGATGCCTTTCTTAACATCAGTTGAACTGCTAAAGAACTACAAAGAGCATTAACTCAGCATGTTGCGATTGAAGTATGCAAGAGGAACTTCATGAATTTAAACTCTGGAGGTTTGGGACTTGTTCCTCCTTCCTGACAAGCATTTTTTGCATCTCTCTTACTGGATCTATAAGGTTAAGCTGATGAGTTTGGAGGTATTCTTAATAATAAGGACGGGTGTTGGGTCGCTAGTGGTTACGCCAGAGGGGGTATCAATTTCGAATGTGTCACTTCGATCGGTTGCAAGATTAGAGGCTATACGAATTTTTCTGGTTTTATGTGTCACATGAACATGGTAATCTATCAAATGGATGTGAAGTCTGCGTTTCTAACGGTAATATGCGAGCAAGAAAGTTTTATGTTAGGCCTTACCGGCGGATTTGTGGATCAGGACAACCTAACTACGTGCTACAAGCTTAAGTATGCCTCTTTTGGGTGGAAACATGCTCCAAGTGCGTGGTATGATATGTTGTCTTCAATCCTGATATCCAATGAACTATCTCAAAAGGTCTCAGTGGGATCCTACTATGTTCATCGTACGGAGGCAACGAACTTCTACTGGTACAATATCTATGTCGATGATATTATCTTGCTGCCATCTCTCATGAACTTTGGACTATTCGCTAAAATAATGTGTTCAAAAATTCAACGATGTCAATGATCGGGCTTAAAATATTATTTTTATATAGAACTACAAATTTCTCAACATAGTCCCAGAGGCATCTTTATTAAAACCAATCTATAATGCTCATTGAATCACTAAGAAATATGGCTACTGAATCTTGTGACCTAGTGGATACTCCAATGTGGAGAAGTAAAACTGGTGAGGATAAAGAAGGGGAAAGCTTGTAGATCCATCGCACTATCGTGGTTAGATTGGCACCCTCCTTTATTTACAACAGTAGACTGACCTACAATTGGCTATTATACATTGTGTCCCTGGTATTCACGGCTCGGAATCCTACGAAATGCACATAAATGCTGTATATTTAAGGATCTTTCGGTAATCTAAAAGGAACGTACATCGGGGTCTTTCTTATTCCGAAGGATTCATTCCTTTGCACTACAGCATTTGCAGGATGCGGATCATGCTGGTGTCAAGATACCGCGTAGCACATCTGTAGTTATACATCTTTTGGGTGATAGACTTTGTAAGCTGGTCGTCTAAAGGCGGAAAAGCGCTGCGGTATCCAGTTCGGAAGCTGAATATATTACTTTGTCAGTTGTTGTGCTCAAGTCCTTTGGATGAGATCACAATTACCGGACTATTGGCTTGGTTTCTATAAAAATTCAATGTATGTGTAACAATAAGCGCTATTGCCTTATGATGCATACATCGTTCAAAACATTCCAGATCCAAGGCTTATAGGACCTCAGGTTTCACTCTCATCAAGGGAGAGGTTGAGAATGGTGTGATCGAACTTTACTTTGTCAATACGTATAATCATTTGGCGGACTTCTTTACTAAGTCTTGGATGAAGAAAGAATTGATTTCTTAATCAACAAGATGGAATGCGGAGTTTTACGCCGGAGACTCTGAAACAATTGGCAGATGAAGTTGATGAATAGTGGTGGTACCTATTCAAATATCCTGTATAATAAGTAAATACTTAAATCATAAAAAAACACAAAAAGATTTCTATTTTCATTTTTACTTTTTAAAAATTAGAAAAACCAAAAAGATTTTCTTTTATATAAACTTTTCAAAACTAAATACAAATTTAAAAAAAATGAGAAAAAAATATTTCAAAAGAAGTTTTTACAATGGATGTCATTCTAAAATTCGATAACATTACAGGCTTTGAAATGTCATTTACAATGATACAAGCCTTGTAAATGAAGTTTCGAGCAGAATGTTACAAATGTTTTTCAAAACATGCCAATGGCTTGCTATTATTTTAGATTTGCAACCCGGGCATCTCTTTGGGCAAGTATTTCAAAAGAAACGTGACCTCTGCAACGGGAAAATTTATTTTTGGGGCTTGGTTACTTTATGACCATGCAATGGATTGTTGCAATTACTTTGCATCACAACCCGTGCTTCCTATATCCATAAGTGTATGTTTCAGTGCATCTATGTGAATAAATAAGAGAAATCTTATTTATCTATGTGTTTGTTGTTTTGTGTTGGGAATAAATCTTCATATGACTTAATACTGCTAACAGTACTAAAGGGGTTAGTACTGCTAGCACAAGGTTAGTACTGCCGCAAACAAGTTTATACTGCCAATGATGAAACTTAATACTGCTAGTTGAAGAAGGTTTGTACTGCTAAATAGGTCAAAGCTGTTGAATATGAAGATAAGAAGGTATGGAGAGCTTTTCGGGATATTAGTTTGTGAATTTGTAATGTTCCTATTAGATAGGCAGATATATGTGTAAAAGGGTTCTGGTATTTCTATAAAAGGAGATCCCTAGAGTAGTGATAGTCAGAACTTTAAGATATACACTTAGAGAGAATTTGTAATTGCTTCAAGGTTGTGGTAAACCCGTACTGTGTGAGTACTCGTTATTATTTATTATTTGAAGCTTGTGATCTTTGGTATTTATTGTTTGGATGTGATTGTTTACTGTTTCTACTTTCTCTAGAGTATCAAAGTGTAGTTTCCGCATACACTTTGGTATATTCACCAAAGTCTCCAAATCTTTGTTATTTTGGGATTCTTCCAAAAGGTAACAACTCTTTATATACTAAAGAATCGATCAAAGGCGTGGGATCAACAAGTGTATCAGTGCCCTGTGCTTTGAGATACTTTGATCTAGGGTTATTGGATTAGAAAAATTCTCAAAACAATTCCTTGGCAAAGTTCCATCTCAAACTAGGAGAGTATGAGATGTGGGAATAGAATCAAGCAGTGGTGCTCTTTCAGTCAGACTATGCTTTATGGGAGGTGATTAGGAATATGGGATTCATGGGTACCTATTCCTATTACAGCACCAGAATCAGTCCATCAACCTGCATTAATGATGACTGGGCCTTCAACTACTGAGAATAAGATCAGCAAGAAGAATGATGTCCAAAGCAAGATAAGTCCTTCTCCTTATGGCTCTTCCAATGAAACATCAGCTTACCTTTAAACAGTATGCTGATGCTCAATCTATGTTTAATTGCCCTTTAATGCTCGTTCTTGGAGGAAAATGATGCTAACAATGAAAACACAAAAGGCATTATTGACGCAGCGTATGAAAACTTCAATGTACAGCTAGAATCTTTGGACTCTATCTTTAACAGGCTTCAAAAGCTTGTTAGTAGATTGCAATTTCTTGGTGTTGATTACTCATCAGAAGATTTAAATGTTAAGTTTTTGAGATGCTTACCTTCGAATGGGTTAATCATGTTGTTGTTTGGCATGAAACAAACCCGATTTTGAAACCATGGGTTTGGATGATTTGTACAACAATTTTAAAATTGTTGAGCAAAAGGTAAAGAGAACTGTTGTGCTAATAATGATGACAAAAACTTGGCATTCCTAACCACTACCAGTACTAGCAGTACTAACTCTATTAATACTGGTAACACTGGAGTTAGTACTGGCAACTCCAAAGTTAATACTGCTAGTGCTGAAACTAGTACTGCTAGTTTTAGTGATGCCACAGCTTATGCCTTTTTGTCCTCTCAACCACAAGGATCTCAACTTGTTCATGAAGATCTCGAGCAAATTCATGATGATGATTTAGAAGAGATGGATCTAAAGTGGAATATGGCTTTGTTGAGCATGGGCAAGGAAGTTCTATCAGAGAACTGGAAGGAAGATAATCATCGTATGGAAATTAGTACTGTGGATATGACAAATCCAACGGTAGAATGTTTTCCAACTATCAAAAATTGGGACATTTTGCTAGAGAATGTTAGGAGTTCCAAGAAGCAAAGACATAGAATGTGGAATCATAGGGAACTCCTCAAAAGGGGGGAAAACGTCTGGATTGAAAGATGCTCTGAAAAGGAATGTGTGCTATAGTGGTGGTGGTTTTGATTGGAGTGATATGGCAGAAGATGAAATTCAAGCAAACATGGCTCTCATGGCTTTTTCTGATTCTGAGGTATCTTGCTCTAAATCTTGTGTACTAAAATATGAAGCTCTTAAAAAACAATATGATGATTTACTAGTTAAATTAGATGATACAGCTTTTAAAGCATCTACTTATAAAAGAGGGCTGTCAATTTTAGAAGCACAAGTAGTTAAATATAAAGAATCAGAAGTTTTGTTTTCTGAAGAGATTGCTTTATTGAAAAGAAGTGTAGGACATAAGGATTATCTTATGGGATTAGTTAAGACTGAACTTGAAAAAGTTAAGGAAGAAAAAGAGGGAGTTGAATTTAAGCTTGCAAAATTTGAAAAATCATCTAAAGACTTAGATAATTTGTTAGCAAGTCAGGTAACTGACAAAAGCAAAAAGGGCTTTGGTTATAATGCTGTCCCCTCACCTCATCCCTTAATTCTCAACAGACCAACACCTTTAGATTTGTCTTACTCAGGTCTTGAGGAATTTCAACAACCTGAGATAAATTGGTATGGTCCTAGGAATTCAAGTTCAAAGCCAACCACTGTGTGTAATAAAGAGTCAAATAATTCTAAGGAGAATATTGATGACTCTTTAATACTACAACCCAAGTCTGTTACTGTATCCAGCACTGATGTGCCTACACTTAAGGTAGACACAAAATGGAAAGAAAAGTTTTTTAATCATGCAAATAATGTTAGGTTAGAAGAACCTAAAAAGGCTAGTGAGAATACTGATGCCCCAATAATTGAAGATTGGGTGTCAGATGATGAGGAAGGAAGCTGGTCACCAAAAGTAGAATAAGAAAATACTAATTGCTACTAAGGAAACGTCTATTAAAATGACAAACCAAGTAAAGGACAATTAGGTATGCTGAGCTATATAGGTCACAAGAGACCTTAGGGAAACCAAAGTGGTTGGAAAATGGTCAGAAAATGATTCAATTAGGATGTAACTATGGTTTTTCATAACAAAGCATGCTTTTATTTGTGGTTTTTTTGATCACATCCAAATATAATTGTCCTAAGCTTTGAAACATATGGTTCTTGAGCAGTCTTAATGAAAGACTGGCCTGAAAAACTGTCAAAATACAAAACCTCTTTAGTACTGCTAGGTCCTGTTAACACTGTCAGGACCTGTTTAGCACTGTAGGTTTGTTAATACTGTTAGTAGGTCTTATATACTGTCTACCCAAAACAAACAGTTTCTTGTGCTAGGCCTAAGACTCATTTTCAAAATCAAGCACAAAGGTCCTTTTACAAGAATACAGCTTTAACAAAGAGGTCTAATATTCAAAATATTAATTCTGCTAAACAAGTTTTTAATACTGTTAGACCAAATGTTAATACTGTCAGGACAAGGGGTTTTAATGATGTACAGCCCTGTCAGGCTATGTGGGTCTGTGAGAGACCTTATTCAAACCCAATGGTGCATCATTAACCTTTAACAAATATAATTATATTGATGCACGAGGCAGATCCAGTCAATAATGGCTTGGGTCCCCAAAAGTAACTAACTTCATAAGTTTTTGTGTGCAGAGCAACTACCAATTGAATGAAAAAGGATTTGTGGATAGTGGATGCTCAAGGCACATGTCTGGAAACATTGCTCACCTCTCAGATTTCAAAGAATTTGATGGAGGATTTGTTACTTTTGGTGGAGGAGCAAATGGAGGTAGATTCATGGTTAAAGGTACTATCAAAACAGATAAACTTGAATTTTGAAGTGTATATTTGTCAATTAGAGTTGAAGTTTACACCTTTTAGTGTATCACAAATGTGTGGACAAAGAAGAACCTATGTTCTTTTCACTGATTCTGAATGTCTTGTTTTGTTCTCAAAATTAATTTTAAGTTGCCTGATGAAAGTCAAGTACTACTTAAAATTCCTAGACAAAACAATATGTACAGTTTTGATATGAAAAACATAGTTCCCAAAGATGGTTTAACTTGTCTAGTTGCAAAGGCTACATCTGAGGAATCAATGTTATGGCATATGAGGCTTGGTCATGTCAATTTCAAAAATATCAATAAACTTGTAAAAGATAATCTTGTAAGAGATTTGCCTTTAAAAAGGTTTGAGAATGACCAAACTTGTGTTGCCTGTCTTAAAGGCAAGCAACATAGAGCCTCTTAAGGACAGGCTTTTAGTCCCTCTACTAAGCCATTATTTATGCTACATATGGATCTGTTTGGTCCAACTTTTGTGAGTAGTTTAATGCATAAAAAATACTGCTTGGTAGTTACTGATGATTTTAGTAGGTTTTCATGGGTTTTCTTTTTAAGAACTAAGGATGAAACTAGTGAGATCCTTAAAAACTTTATCAAGGAAATAGAAAATCTAGTGGATAAGAAGGTTAAAATTATCAGAAGTGACAATGGGACTGAATTTAAAAACCATGTGATGGATGAGTTCTGTAGAGAAAAAGGTATAAAAAGAGAATACAGTGTAGCAAGGACACCTCAACAAAATGGTGTAGCTGAAAGAAAGAATAGGACTCTTATTGAGGCTGCTAGAACAATGTTAGCAGATTTAGTTACCCACAACATTTTTGGGACAGAAGCAGTTTTACTTTTGTTATGTACAAAATAGGGTCTTTAGTGTCAAGCTCATAATATGACTCCTTATGAACTCTTTAGGGGTATAAACAGCTTATAGGATTTATGAAAGCCATTTGGATGTCATGTTACAATTCTTACTACCTTAAGTAAGTTGGCAAAGTTTGTCTGGCAAAAGTGATGAAGGTGTCTTGTTGGGTTTGCTTAAGTGCAAAGCTTTTAGGGTATACAACATTAGAACTAGGAAAGTACAGGAAAACTGCATGTTGGGTTTTAGAGATTATACCTATGTTAGAGGGAATGGTCCCAAGTGGTGTTTGATCTTGATTCTAACCCAAACTATGAATTATGTGCCAGTGGTTGCAGGAACTTTTTCTAATGTTTCTGCAGGTATGCAAGAAGGTTCTGAGTCCAACATATCCTCTCAACAAGATCAAGATTGTATTTTCATGCCAATTTGGAAGGATGCTTCATACTTTGAAGATATTACACCTCAATCTGTGGATGATGTACAATTACAAGATCAAGATGGGAATCATGATGATTGCAGTTTTCAGGATGATGGTATTGATGATCACCAAGTTAATTACCTAATAAAAAAAAAAATACATAAAAAAAAAAAAAATTAATAAAAAAAATTTGCAGTCCACAAGTTAATACTGCCAGTCCACAAGTTAATACTGGTAGTAGAGGACTTAGTACTGCTGATTCTGAAGTTAATACTGCTACTTCTGAAGGATTGATGGGACCAATTCCTACAACTGAAGACACACAAGAGGAGGATCAAGGCATTGATTTGGGGAATCTTTCACCATCTTATGCAGTTTCTTCTACTCCTCATACAAGAATTCACAGGATTATCTAATTGATACATGTGATTGGTGATGTGCAGGTCTTCTGTTCAAAACATGAAGGATGACAACTTCTTATTTCTGAACTAGGATTTCTTAGTGCCATTTATGAAGGGAAAGACTCACTGGACTTGAGTACATGCTTTTGCCTGTTTCTTATCTCAAGAAAGAACCAAAGAGAGTTTCTAAAGCTCTTAGTGATCCTGCTTGGGTAGAGGCAAATGCAAGAGGAATCTCTCAGTCAAGCTACAAAAGGTATGGGTTCCTTGTGATTTGCCTAAAGGGCATAGGTGCTATTTGGTACAAAGTGGGTCTACTGACACAAGAAAGATCGAGAGGGGGAATTGTTGTAAGAAAACAAAGCAAGACTTGTTGTCCCAAGGGCCATTACACAAGAAGAGGGATTGATTATGATGAAAGTATTTGCATCTTGTGGCTAGGTAGAGGCTATAAGAAATTTCTGGATTATGCTTTTTATGGGTTTTCATTGTGTTCAAATGGATGTCAAAAGTGCTTTCCTATATGGTCAAATTGAAGAGGAGGTGTATGTATGTCAACCTCCAGGGTTTGAAGACCCTGACCATCCTGATAAAGTCTATAAAGTTGTCAAAGCACTATATGGACTTCATCAAGCACCCAGAGCTTGGTATGACACATTGGCCACTTATCTTTTGAGCAATGGATTTCAAAGAGGAAAGATTGATCAAACTCTTTTCATCAAAAGTCATCAAGGGCATATTTTGCTTGTTCAGATTTATGTAGATGACATCATCTTTGGATCTACCAAGAAGGAGTTGTGTGAAGAGTTTGAGAAGCTTATGAAGGATAAGTTTCAGATGAGTTCCATGGGGGAACTTACCTTCTTTTTGGGGTTGCAAGTTCAACAGAAGAAGAAAGGCATATTTATTAGTCAAGATAAATATGTCCATGAGATCCTAAAGAAGTTCAACTACACAGATGTGAAGTCTGCCTCCACTCCCACTGATTTGGAAAGGCCTTTGGTTAAAGATGCAGATGCTGATGATGTTGATGAACATCTTTATAGATCCATGATTGGATCTTTGATGTATCTTACAGCATCTAGACCAGATATCATGTTTGCAGTGTGTGCATGTGCAAGGTTTCAAGTTTCTCCCAAAACTTCCCATCTTTTAGCTGTCAAAAGAATTTTTAGATACCTCAAAGGCAAACCATCTCTAGGTCTTTGGTATTCTAAGGATTCTCCATTGGAGTTAGTTGCTTATACTGATAGTGACTATGCTGGAGCTACACTTGATAGGAAGTCAACCACTGGAGGTTGTCAATTTTTGGGAAATAGGTTGATTTCTTGGCAGTGCAAGAAACAAACTGTGGTTGCCACTTCTACAACTGAAGCTGAATATGTGGCTGCTGCAAATTGCTGTGGACAAGTTCTCTGGATCCAAAACCAATTGCTTGATTATGGGTACAATTTTATGAGCACTATTATTTACATTGACAATACCAGTACTATTTGTATCATAGAAAATCCTGTTCAACACTCTAAAACAAAACATATAGAGATTAGGCATCACTTTATAAGAGATTGTAATACTAAAAAGTTGATTCAAATGGCTAAAATTGATACTCAACTTAATGTAGCAGATCTTCTTACAAAGGGTTTTGATGCTGGTAGATTTCAGTACTTGGTTTCAAGTATTGGAATGCTAAATCCCTAAGGCCTAAATCTCTTGCTTGTTTTGTAAAGTTTGTTAAATATTAGTACTGTTAGCTATTTGTAAATTAATACTGCTAGGTATAATTAGTACTGCTAGTTATAGTTAAAACTGTTTGTTAAAACTGTTACTTATAAGTTAGTACTGCTAGTTATTTCTATGTATCTTTGTTAATCCTGTGAATAACACTTAATACTGTTAAACAAGAAACATGTTTGGATTTTGTTTTTCTTGGTTTTAAGCTAACTTTTTCAGGATATACAATGAAGTGTGAAATTGTTTATTCCATGATGCATTATTTAAGGGGAGGAAACATGCTGGCTGTTCTTACAGTGTTGGTTGTTACACCACACAACAAATGGTCATCAATTCACCATGTCTTATAGACATCAAGAATTGACTAGTCCAGAGCAAACGGCTACTGGTAAAGACTTTCCAAATCCGTTGATAGTTGATAGTTTACTAAAAACTATATGGTCTCCATGCACCATGTTGTTACAATGAAGCATTGGCCAGAGCTAACGGCTACTGGTAAAGAATCTCATATCCGTTATAGTTGGTAGTTTACTCAAAACTATATGGTTCTCATTTGCACCTGTGATTTCTTATAAGCATTGGCTAGTCCAAGCAAACGGATATTGGTAAAGACGACATCAATCCGTTTATGGTGGTAGGTTTGCCAAAAACTACACTTGGTGTGACTGTGTGGAGCTAAAACAAAAAGAGAAGTGGTGTGAATTTGTGAGCTAAAACAAAAGAGAGAATTGGTGAGCTCAAAAACAGAAAGAGAGCTGTGTGAAAAATAGACAGAGCAAAAAGTGAGCCAAAAGAATTGAGACATGAAATGTGAGCCTAAAAACAGAAAAAAAAGATTGTGTGAAGTTATTCTTTTAAGTCTTACAAACATATGAAGTTTGTACTGCTTATGGGTGGAGAAGTTAATACTACTAGGCAATTTTTAGTACTGCTAGGCCAAACTTAATACTGCTGGATGACCGTTAGTACTGTTTGGGCCTAACAGATATTTTTTCATTAATTAATAGAGCCGTTGAGATATTTCCGCCAAATACCTATGGAATAGGGGTTTGACCAATTGGACTTTCGTGGATCAACTATATATTCATATGCTTTATTCACAATATCTTCAATTTACTTAATATTGGTCAACTAATATCTCTCTGTTTTCTCTATTAAATTGCAATTAACTCTCTCCAGTCCTCATTCATACATACACGATCATATCCCACTCAATACCTCACATCGTTACTCATGGCAAGTTTGGAGTTTTGTGATAAACACAACATGGTAGCGTTTCTAGAAAAATCTACGGGTAGTGCAGGGTTTCATCAGATCATTGATTTCATCACTCAAAGTCATATTTACTATGCGCTTACTAAGAAGCCAGAGGTGTGTGTATCATTTATAAAACAATTTTGGAGGACCGCTGAGATTTTGACTGATGATAATGGCACTGTCAAGATTCATGCTACTATAGATGGACACTCACTTTCAATCACTGAAGGTTCTCTAAGGCGACATCTCAAGTTGGATGATCAAGATGGCATTACCTCTCTTCCAACTACAGAGATCTTTGCTCAATTGGCGCTTATGGGCTATGCTACTGACTCAGATAAGTTAACCTTTCAAAAAGGTGCATTTTCACCTCAATGGAGGTTTCTTATACATACTATTCTTCACTGTTTAAGCCCTAAGAAAACTGCTTGGGAGCAGTTTAGTAGCAATATTGCAGCTGCTGTCATTTGTTTAGCCACAAATAGAAAGTTCAATTTCTCTAGGATGATCTTTGACCACATGGTGTCTAACATATCTAGTCCCCATAAGTTTTTGATGTACCCTAGGTTTGTACAACTATGCCTAGACATGCAGAGACACAAGCTTCAACAACACACAAGAGTTTATTCTGTTCCCTCTCTAACCATGAAAGTTTTTAGCAATATGAAGAGGATCACAAAGGGTTTTTCAGGACAGGAGGTTGCTTTGTTTCCAAATATGTTAGATGTTCATACACCCTCAGCTTCACCTTCCAACAGCATATCTTCCCCTGAACCTACCCCAACTCAACCATCACCTACTCAACCATCCCCTCAACCATCTCCTATTCAACCCTCACCTACCTCAACCCTTACCTACACAACCTTCCCCAACACAACCTGGCTCAGAATACCATCCTCCTACACCCCATGACTCACCTCTCCATGTTGTTCACTCACATGGAAGTGATGAGGGTAGTTTGAAACTACAAGAATTGATGAATTTGATTAACACACTTTCTGACAGGATTGGAGTTCTAGAGGCTGATTTGACAAAGACAAAGAAAACCTACAGTTCTGCTTATACTAAGCTTATTCTAAGGGTCAAGAAACTAGAGGCTCAGTTAAAGGTTGGGAAAGCAAGGAGACATTCTAGGTTTGTTCTTTCAGATACTGAAGTTGGTGAAGATGATTCTTCCAAACAGGGGAGGAAGTTCTCTAATGAAGGGGTTCAAGATGATGAAGGAGTTCATGAAAAAGCAAGCACTGACACTGAAATATTTGTTCAAGAAGTGACTCCAACAGAAGTCATTCAAGAAGGAAGTGAGAAAGTAAGTGATGAGGTTAGTACTGCTGGTTTGAAGAAAGGTCCTGTTAGTGAAGAAGTTTCCACAGTTAGTATTGCTGATGCAACTCTTAGTACTGCTGGAGGAACTGTTACATACTCAAGAAGAAGTGCTGAGAAAAGATCAAGAAAGGACAAAGGAAAAGCCATCTTGATTGAAGAAGAACCTAAGAAGAAGTCTAAGAAGGATCTTGAACAAGAACAGTTAAGTTATGCTGAAGCAATTAGACTTGAAGAGCAGATGAATGAAGAACAAAGAGCTCAAATTGCTAGAGATGAGGAGATTGCTAGACAGTGGGATGAAGAAGAAAGGAAAAGAGCTATGGATGCAGCTAAGTCTACAAAGAAGATTGACTGGAATGATCCTTCAGTCATTAGATATCATTCTCTTAAGATGAAGCCTAAGTCAATTGCCCAAGCTAGAAGGAACATGATCAAATATTTGAAGAACCAAGGAAATTTTAAGATCACTGATTTTAAGGGGATGTCTTACAATGACATAAGGCCAATTTTTGAAAAGCTTTGGGATTTTAATCAAAATATTGTGCCTATGGATGCAGAGAAAGGAAGTAAAAAGCAAAAGTCTCCTGAAAAGGAAAGGACTAAGTCTCCTGAAAAAGAAAGGTCTACTGAAAAGATTGTGGAAGAAGAGGCTGTTACACAAGAGGAAAGGGAAGAAGTTGTCAAAGAACCAGCAGCAAAGAGGAAGAAGTCTATTCCTAGAAAAACAACAAGGAAGAGACAAAAGCTAGAAGAAGATACTGAGAAAGATGAACTCAAGAGATTTCTGGATATAGTACCAAGAGAAGAAGCTCCCATAGAGATTGAATCTTTATCAACAAAGTTTCCTATTGTAGATTGGAAGACATGTGTGTTGACAGAGACTTTCATGTACTATCAAGTTTTCAGAGGTGATGGAAGCTCAAAGAATTATAAGGTACTGAGTGAAATGCTTGAAGATTTTGACAGAATGGATGTAGAAGTTCACTCACATGGAAGTGAAGAGGGTAGTTTGAAACTACAAGAATTGATTAATTTGATTAACACACTTTTTGACAGGATTGGAGTTCTAGAGGCTGATTTGACAAAGACAAAGCAAACCTACAGTTCTGCTTACACTAAGCTTATATATTCTAAGGGTCAAGAAACTAGAGGCTCAGATAAAGGTTGGGAAGGCAAGGAGACATTCTAGGTTTGTTCTTTCAGATACTAAAGTTGGTGCAGATGATTCTTCCAAACAGGGGAGGAAGTTTTCTAATGAAGGGGTTCAAGATGATGAAGGAGTCATGAAAAAGCAAGCACTGAAACTGAACTTTTCTCGACAAGAAGTAACGTTCCAACTGAATCATCATCCATGCGCAAGAGGGCAGTTGGAAAGCTAGTGATGAGATTAGTACTACTTACTGTAGCTCTACTAACTGCTTAGAACCTCACTCTTGTACTTAATGACTTGCTGGCAAGAAGAAAGATACTGCTAGTGAAGAAGTTTCCATCCACCAGTTAGTACTGTACTTATCTCACTCACGTAACACACTCACACCTCTCAAAACTCTCTGCTGCCGATCCCCCAACGTAACACTCCACAATGTTTGGCTGCCCAGGCACCTTCACTACCACGGCGCAGTGCAGAGCACGGCGACAACTGCACATGGTGCACGCCCCGGTTTCTACCTTCCCCTCAGCCTCTCCCCCCGTCCGAACCACCTCCCCGACCGGTCGCTTTGAAGTCCAGAAAGATTCCGTATTAATGCTGCCGCCACAATCCCAGCACTCCCTCACACGCCCTTCTACATCCGGCCCACACGAAGCCCTCAGTCCACAGCGTGCACAACACCCACATCAAAGGCTTGCATCGCGCCGTCAGTGTCCTGATTGAGCAACGCGCGTCCTCACCCCCACATGCAAAGAGATGAGCCGAAATGCACGACACTGGGCCCGAAGAGGGCCCACAAGACAACCAACACAACGAGCTATGGGCTGCAGCGCATACTAACCTCCTAAAGAGCTTGAATGGGAAATGATCCTTAACTTTTTCTGTTAGCTTAGATAAACTATACCAAGCATAAAATGTGCGTTTTACCAATATACAATGTGAATTTAGGGTTCGACTCGATAAACAGTAAAGATAGGATAAGAGAATTGCTAGACTCGTGGTTTTTATGCAGGTTTATAAAAGAATATTACATATTTTAAATGTTGTACAAGTTTGATTTTCAAAAATAATTAAAAAATTTAAGTTTTTTGGACCTGGGCGTTTGACACCGTCGGGGTTGGTGTGACCCAGTCATAGGTGTCGTGGTGACGACGTCGCTTGTTAATCGTGACACCGTCTCCACGTTCTGTGAAAATGAAATTTCTGCTTTTGATGAAAAATTTCCTGTACTTGATTCCATAAGTTAATTCTTGTACAAATAGCTGCATAAAACCTGATATTTCACAATTCAATCATATGACGCGAATTAATCTAAACAATGTATTAAACATGCTTGAACTTGGCTCAAAAGCCGGATAAATTCCCCTACACTTATTGTTGCAAAATACCTTTGATTGAAATTAAGACGAAGTTAAGGACAAACAAAGCATGATTACAAGATAGTTCAAACATAATAAAACAAACTATAAAGAATTAAAACACACATGAAAAGAACTTAGTTTATTCGATAGGCCAAATGAAGTAGAGAGAGGTAGAATTCTTTTGATTAAGTTTTTGAAACGAGTCCACGCATCGTATATAGGTTCATCTTGATGTTGTTGGAACACCAAGGTATATCTTTGGAATGGGAAGGTTGTGTTTCATGGAGGGTTTTAAAAGGGTGCGGTTGGTGGTCTTTCATACATAATGATGGTGAACGAAAGAGTGATTTACAAAACAAAGGGCACAAAGAAAAGATAGACTATGAGAAAGCTAATATACAGAAATTAAATTCTCACTTGAAGGGATTCAAGCGAGTAGAACTAAGCTAAACTATGATCAAAACCTAACTATTCCCCAGGCGGCGGCGCCAAAAACTTGATGTGTGGTTGTCGTAGGACGTCTACACGAGAAGTTTTACAACTCCCTAGGCAGTGCACTTAATCATTGTAGTGTAGTATAGGCAAGACTCGGGGTTGTTTATCGTTCACTCGAGGAATAGGTTGGGAAGGCTTGATCACGGTCTAACATAATTCTAAAGGTTGAGGGAATATTCTTTCTGTATTTTTGAATTTTATAGAAAGCAAGTAAATCATATGTTAGGAATAAATCTTCTTGTGACTTAATACTGCCAACAGTACTAAAGAAGTTAGTACTGCCAGCTAAAGTTAGTATTGCCAAGGAAACTTAATACTGCCAAGTGAAGAAGTTTGTACTGCTAAATGGTCAAAGCTGATGATATGAAGATAAGAATGCGTGGAGAGCATTTCGGGATATTTAATTTTGATTTGTAACTGTTCCTAATAGATAGGCAGATTTATTTGTAAAAGGCTCCTTGTATTTCTATAAAAGGAGACCCCTAGAGTAGTCATAGTTAGAACTTTAAGAGATACACTTAGAGAGAATTTGTATTTGCTTCAAGGTTGTGTAACCCCAGTACTTAAAGAGTACTCGTATTATTTATAATATTGAAGCAATAAGTTTTGTGATTATTGTTTGTGTGTGATCATTACTGTTTCATTCATACATTTCTCTAGAGTATCAAAGTGTAGATTCCGCATACACTTTGGTATATTTACAAAGTCTCAATCTTTGTTATTTTGGATTCACCCAAGGTAACAAACACTTTACTACGTAAAGAATCGATCAAGGCGTGAGATCAACAGTTGCGACTTCGGGTTTATTATTGGATGTTGAGATATGACTAGCGGGGATGCTATGTCTTGGATTGTTAGCATATATTCACTGTCATATAGCTCTATTATCTACTATTGAAATATTGGCACAACCCCCAACATTATTGTTGACGTTTTCGAGTATTATTTTCAGGTGTGTCAAATCAAAGGTATATGAATGGTATTGGAAGAACAATGATGTAACCCAAGGGAACTGGGTCGAGATGGGTTTTGATTATTTGGTTTTGTTAAGTTTTAACTTGTAAAATTTATGTAAATCCAAGTTTCATTATTGTAAATTGTAAAGTGTATGATCTTGTATCTTGTGCGATGAACGGTATCGTCGCATCCCGTGTTTCCGCCACTAACAGGGTGTGACAGTTCTTCCTAAACGTTATTCAATTAATCCTGTCACAATTAATGAATGTCTCATAAGCATACATCAGTTAATTATAATCTATCTTAGGAATCTAATATAGGTGAATATTTAACCCCTGCTAATCGAGACTTTACCCACTTATGTTCAATCGAATTATATATGCTGGTAGTCCGCGGTCAGTAGTGCTCCAAGCAAGGTCGTAAGATGCATTTGTAAATCCTAAGTCACCGCTTAGCTATACCACCCTTTATAACCAGGGGAGACACTAGCGAGTTAAATTTATGATCCTATGATTCCAGAGTCACATATAACCTATATGTATTTCTATCCCGGACTCTACCCTACTTGGTGCATAGAAATAGATCTAGTTGAATGATAGATTAAACGCATAATCAAACATAAACAAGTATCATGTTATAAACAAAATTAACATGCAACAAGTAATAAACAATATAGATAGATAAATCAAACATTAAATCTTAATAAACATAGTATCAGCCAATAGTCATTGTAAAATTACACACGGTTTCATATATGAACAATTAAAGTAAATAAACGTTAACCAAACGCGTATTGGGTTGTGCAAAGATTACTGTCCAAATTATGTTCGTGTTTTCTAGGTAAGAACAGTTGAGCATAAGTAAAAGAGAGTCAAAAGCATAAAGAAACAGTAAAACTCGTGAGTAGGTAGGCCATCCCCCTTAAGTATATGGCCGGCCCCCTTATCAATAAGGGGACCGCCCTTAGGAGTGTAACATCTCGTATTTTACGGTCAATATTTTAACCGAGCCTTAATTCTATTTCTAATTTTTATGGAGTTTATTATTTTTGTTTTTAGCCGTTTTATAAAAAATCGTCGTTTTAGCTAGTTGCGAATCGTGCCTTGAATATTTATCCATTTTTAACGTTTAAGAAAGCAATAATTCCATATTTTAGCTTCGAGAGCTTATTTATTTTCATTTTAATACTTTTCTACTTTTTTATCCGCGTTTGACCGCGTGTTCGTGAACCGTTTCGAGCATCGTAAAAAAAAATGTACGACGCAACTCCTTATTATTTTTAAGATCGTAAATTTATTATTTTT
>BQNB010071533.1:5854-18109 GCA_026074375.1 Tanacetum coccineum
ACGCGCGGGCAATCATGCTTGTTTGGATACAAATTCCCAGATGAGTTAACAGTCCAAAAAGAATAACTAAAAAGAAAAATTTACAAAAAACCCTCTCACATTTCAATTGCTTACGACTTTTTTATATAACAAACTTTATTTATCAATTATCTAATAAATATGTAGCGCTTTTTTAAATGAAAAATATACCGACATAAAGGTCTCTGAATTACGAAAAAAACAATCCCAATATTAATATTCTTCAGACGTGCGTACGATTTTGTAAAAAAAATTGAAGAAAACGGGAATCTCAACGCGAATTGAGTACATGCTCATTTACCAATGTTGGATGATTGAAATATGAATTATCTTCGAAAAAGCAAATAAAAATAGTCATCCCTTAAACAACCCGCATCGCATACTAATCTGTAAACAAAAAACAAATCACGCACACTTATTTCCACAATAAACTAACACCCACCGCAACGCGCGAATCTCTTTCCATCTCGTTACTTTCTAAGAACGTACATACAACATAGGAATTCAAATTAAAGCTTCGCCAGAAAATGTTACTCTTTAGAATGTTTCCATATACGTCCACATCAGCCTTGCTATATGCGCAATGGTTCGAGTAGAACCGCAAAACCTTCCTTAATTGTGAAAATGTATACAACAAGATTTGGCTACCCGCGTTTCGTTAAGACGCGTTTTATATAAACGTTTTTTATTATAAAGGTTTAAGAATCATAAAATGTATTGTGTACACTTTAAATAAAACTGACATCTTAGAAATTCGGATTTATGTTTAAGGGGGAAGGAGGGGGGGGGGGGGGATAAGTTTTAAGTGTTTTGGACTAAAAGTGAAAAATGACTTAACTTTGAGGGTGTTTTTGTTAAAAATAGAAATAAAGTGTTTTGGACTAAAAGTGAAAAGTAACTTAACTTTGAGGGGGGTTTTAATAAAAATGAAATATTACTAAAGTAATTTGGACTAAAATGAAAAGTGACTTAACTTTTTGGGGTTTTTTGTTAAAAATGATAAGTGATTATTATAATGAATAAAGTATTATTATAATGAATGTAATGATTATTATAATGAATAAAATATTATTATAATGAATTTTATTGTGCACGCTTTAATAGAACTGACATCTTAGAAA
This sequence comes from Tanacetum coccineum, assembly GCA_026074375.1. Taxonomy (NCBI): domain Eukaryota; kingdom Viridiplantae; phylum Streptophyta; class Magnoliopsida; order Asterales; family Asteraceae; genus Tanacetum; species Tanacetum coccineum. The sequence continues at coordinate 6,994 of BQNB010071533.1, forward strand.
TCCGGATTTGTGTTTAATGGGGGGTGTTAAGTTTTAAGTGTTTTTGACTAAAAGTGAAAATTCGAAACTGAATCAGAAAAGTGACTTAACTTTGAGGGGGATTTTATTAAAAATAAAATATTAAATGTTTTGGACTAAAAGTGAAAAGTGACTTAACTCTGAGAGAGGTTTTATTAAAAATAAAATATTACTAAAGTGTTTTAGATTAAAATGAAAAGTGACTTAAATTTGAGGAGGGCTTTTATTAAAAAAATAATAAGTGATTATTATAATGAATAAAATATTATTATAATAAATTTTATGATTATTATAATAAATAAATTATTGTTATAATGAGTTTTGGTCAATTTGGTCAACAAATGTATAATAGAAACAATTATGATTTCACTAAAATGAGTTGGTTACAAAATGGTAGGAGGGAAGAGTATTTAAACCCTTCCTAACTGGAAAAAAATATTTACATTTTAGTCCCTATACTTTCTAAGCATAGTAGACTTAACCTTATACTTCATTGGCCTCCTCTCAAGTTTGAAATTATGAAATTCCTAACTTGTCCACAAGAAAATAATGCTGAACTTTCCTTAATGTTTTGGTCATTATATCAGCAAGTTGTAAATGTGAAGGAATGTAAGTTGTTTGTAAGAAACCATCTTGCACTTTATCTCTTGTGAAGTGGCAGTCAATTTTCAAGTGTTTGGTTTTGTCATGAAAACAAGGATTTGCAGCTATTTATTGTGTAGCTTTGTTGTTACAAAAGAGTGTAACTGGAAGCTTGACTTTAATCTTTAAATCCTATAGTAAATAGCTTAACCACAACAATTCACAAGTTGTAGCTGCTATTGCTCTATACTCTGCCTCTGTAGAAAACTTGCTAACTGTTAGCTGCTTTTTAGTTTTCCAAGACACCAATGAATGACCAAGAAAAATGCAATAACCAGTTAAAGATCTTCTGGTCATAAGACAAGAAGCCTAACCTGCATCAGTGAATCCAGTGATTTGTAGATGAGGTTGAATAGGATAGAATAAACCTTTGGATACGGTCCCCTTTAAATATCTGAGTAAATGCATAACAGCCTGCATATAAGCATCCTTAGGGGCTGATACAAATTGACTCGGATTTGGTACTACATAGGAGATGTCAGATTTGTCATGGTCAAGTATAAAAATCTTCCTACCAATCTTTTATAAGAACCTGGATCACTCAATGATGTTCCCTTTTCCAATGACAGTTTCAATTCAGTTGGTAAAGGAAATTCAACTCGTTTAGCAATTGTAAAACCAATATCAGATAACAAATCCACTATATACTTCCTTTGATCTAAGCGAGTACCAATGGTTGTGCAACATAATTCTATTCCCAGAAAATAATTTGCCAATCCCAAATATTTATAGTGAATTTCTTGGCAAGAGCTTGCTTTAGTTTGACTATTTGCACCTTTGAATTACTAGTAATCAGGACATCATCAACATATACCAATGTTGCAGTAAAGGTGTTTTGATCATCTTTGACAAATAAGGAATAATCATGTTTAGACTGTTCATAGCCCAGACGAATTAAGAACTTAGTAAGCTCATGATTCCATTGTCTGGAAGCTTGTTTCAATCCATATAATGACCTGTTTCACTTGCTAACTTGTCCCTTAGCAGCTTTATTATATCCCTGAGGTGGCAACATATATATCTCTTCATCAATGTAACCAGGTAGAAAGGCATTATTTACATTTAGCTGGTGTAATGGCCATTGTTTAGCTATGGCCAAAGCAATTATAACTCTAAATGTTGCCAACTTAGCAACTGGTGAAAAGGTATGTTTATAATATAAGCCTTCTTGTTGATTAAATCCACTCACCACTAGTCTTGTCTTCTTTCTTTCAACTAACCCATCAGGATTATATTTAGTCTTAAACACCTGATGAGGTGTCATTTTATGCACTTTTTTCAGGGTCATTTATGTTGGGATATGCTCATGTCATATGGATAATTATACGGCTGAGAATACGTGAGCATACGGGGGTCACACACGTATACACTTAGATATCACTCTATCGGTATATATGTAATAATATAAGTGTATATTTATTATATATGTACTAATACTTGATTAATGTATATAATAATATAAGTGTATATTTATTATGCATATTAATATTCCAACGATAGAATACTTAACGGTAGTTAATTAGTTTGTTAACTAGGTTACAAATAATAAACAAAATGCCTCTTAAATAATATGTAATGTACATATTTAATTAACGAAGTCAAAAGTCAACACTGAGGGTGTTGGACTTATGATGGGGACGGCCAAGAGATGAAAAAAGAAGAGAAACTAGTTTATCCCACATCGGTGGGATATGTAAACTAGGGAGTATCATATTGTGTATAAATAGAGGGTCCTAAGCCTTATTTATCAATCCAATCTTATTCCCTCTCTTCTTCTCTTGTTGTGGTCGAACAAAACAAACACCTTTAGGGTTTTGGTTTTTTCGATTACTTCTTGTATTCTTCGTACGTTGGTTCGCGGAACTAGCATTCGTGTGATATTAGTTGACGTGTAGTGTGGATACACGTAGAGGTTGTTTATTTTAGCAACTATAAGAGGTTTTGGTATTAGTACGGGTTTAATACACGTGCGTATTCTCAAGAAGCTCTGGTTCTTGATTTAGCTTGTTTTGCTAAAATGTGCGCTTTCCGTTTATGTTTTATGTTAATTATGAGTTAAGATCAACATAGACCCATTATTTGTCATAGATCCAATGAATCAATCTCAACCATCTATTTTTTCATCAAACAGTGGCATCACGAGCCGATCATATAGCTTTATAATTGCATAAAAACGGTAAAAACAACTAACAAACTCTATTTTAGGAAATTATTTAGTGAAATATAATTTGCCTTAAATATCACATAAAATCTGGAAATTAAAATATGGTTAATGTTTTTACATTATTTAATTCGCTTATTATGTTGCGTGGCTTATAATTTGCGTTTAAATGATATATTGTTGCTTATTTATTGTTTATAAATTGTCAACCATGAGTTACATGCATGTAAACCATGGTTATTAAGCTTAATATATCTATGCATGCTTGTATATTTGGTATGCATGAAATCTTTGCTACATGAATTAACTAATTGCAAAAGATGGGAAGACTTTTGTTAAATTCTTGTTTAATTACGTGCATTGATTGTGTTTAGTATGATTAATTGTTCAAATTGGTTTTGCTAGTTTATATTACTATATATATATATATATATATATAATATATATATATAATATATATATATATATATATATATATATATATATATATATGTGGCGTTTTTATATATATTTATGCAAAAATGATTTTCAAAAATTAATATGAACTAAAAGCACTCGATTAAAATGCTTATTGTATATATATTGATATGTACATTTTGCTAAATCATAGGCTATATACGTAAACTTGTTAAATTTCTTGCAAACGTTCTATAACGCATGGGTTTAGTGGTTTCCGCAAGGAAACCCGCGACGGAACAACGCAAGAATAAACAATTTTACATAAATGTTTTAACAATATTTAAAGTATGTCGTAATCGTTACTATGATTTGATTATTTCGCTTGGGGAATTAACTTTATCCATAGAAAAACCATCACTACCATACCCAACCACACCACCCGCACTTAAGTTTAATTTATACTTAAAATTTGTAAACTGTAAACCCTAATTTTATAAATGGCATGTGGTTTATAAAATTATGGGATTTCTATTTATAGAAGGTTTTAAAACGAAAATAGAATTGTTTTAAAAATTACTAGTATTATAAGGTTGTATGCATGCTTCCTTATACACAATTTTGATAACACTTGATTTATCAAGTATATACCCTAAAATTAAGTCATTTGTCATCCAAGATATGAAATTACTTGGATGTTTCGTTTTTTACTTAAGACAAATTTAGGTGAATTGCAAAACAGGTAATATAACAAAAAACACTGATTTTGATCTTTTGGGACGGACTTAGTATTGAGTGGTTGTTCAAAACTTCGACCCGAGACATAAGATGGGGTTAAACATTCTACTTGACATTGTAATTCTGGATTAGGATGCCTTGTGCCCCATAAAAGCTAAGAGTTGCACATGTTGGCAATTATCTTCCGCGAATTACCTTTTGACTTTACCATTTCTAGTAGATCAACTACATTAATGGTAGAACGTCAAGTTGGATCTTAGACCCTTGTTAAAATTAATTATTTATTTATAATAAACATGGGTAGTTAATTTTTAAGGGATGGATTATCGAAAATACTAAAAATAAACTTTGCAAGTTCCTTTAATGTATTAATGCAACGTATACCGTAAACAAGAGTTTATTCTTTACTTGTTGAAAGATAAACCGTGTCTATTTTCCTTGGGAAAATAAGAATATTTTCTATACTTTTACTTATGGAAAAGTTATAACGGGAATTAAAGAATTATCCTAAATTCTAATCGAACTCATACAAAAACTTATATGTTAAGTTAATTGGACTTCTTATTCTTTCAAGATTGCTTCAATATCCTTATTTGGTTTTGAAATCTTTGAATCCTAATAAGAAACTTGGATAACTAGAGAATTTGTGTCTATAGCTACCAAGATTAAAATATCTTGTTGTAAACAAGACATATTTATGAGGTTTGACTGGAAGACGGAAATATCACCAAAAAACTAAAAAAGGCAATAAATAGAGAACTCGTGTCTATAGCTGCCTCCTTATACCAGTATGAGATGATGCACACCCTTGAGGTAAAGTTAAGGGATAAAGGAGGAATTGCATGCCAATTTTTCAATTTAATAAATAGCTTAGATTGCTAGAACTTGAACACACTTACTTGCATATCTAAGTACTTGCTTACTAGTCCATGCGACTCACATTAGCAATAATGTGTAGATATTCAATAAATGGAACGATAGATTGCAAATTACTTTCACTAGTGAAGGAACACTCACAATGTTATCAGATCGAGTGGGAGTAATGCATTTTATAAACGAAAATGACAAACTTTCAATGTTGTCAAATTTAGTGGGAGTTATGAGCTGTTTACCTCATAGACATCTTACTTTATTTCTGGCGTGGCTTGAAATAATAAATTACTTTCCAAGTGTGAAACATCTTCATTTAGTAAGAATCACCGTATATTATCTTTGATAAATTGTTGCCTTTGAGATGTCGCTTCCGTTTAAATGTTATCTTTGATAGTTATACATGATTCCTTATTAATAGATTGAGTTCTATATATACTAGCTATAAGCTTGACACTGCCATATTGTCGATACAAACAAAATAACTAGTGTGGTGTTGTTTTATGCAAAGAAGTTGTACCCTGCACAAGTTGGAGAAATCTTTATTGTGTGCAAAGAACAACTTAGAAGAATATGACTAATGGTTTCTTGACTGTAAAGTAAGAAAACTATTACTCTACTAAGACTCCTACACATTTAATATATGTAGCCCTATTAAGAGAATATGTCAAGATAAAAAGGTAAGCTACATGATTATGTTTTCTTGTAAATCATAAACATGAACTTTGAAATTAACTTGAAATTACTATTGTTCTACTTTAGTTTAATAATTGTTATGTCTTCATATAAAAGACATGTACATTAAGTCCTTTACTTGTGAAAATACTTGTAATGTAAAGTAAAAGGTTAACTTGTTATGTCTTTGTGTTAAGACATGTACATGAAGTCATTGACTTGGTCAAAGACTTATAACAAATAGTAATGTATTGGATGTTTATGTCTACTTGTTAGTACATACATATTAAGTCGTTGACTTGATCAAAGACTTATAAGATGATGCAATTGGCTTAGTAATACTATTGATACCATTACGTTTTAACTTAAGTAGGTATAATAGGAAAAGCCATAAAGTATAAGATCAATCTTTTTGGAATACAACAATTTTATGGTATGTCCAACGAGGGTAATCAAACTATATATTGTTTTGATTAATGATGACCTTAACTTATTTAACTCTTAAAAAGATCAAGGTTAGATATTTGAGTATGTCATGGATATACCCAATAAGACTCTAACCTAGAAGGTTAATTAAGACATTATTCTAGTAATAAAATGAGATGAAACTCATTGTGTCTTGATTGAAGTTCTAAATCTAGTAAAAATATCTAGGAGATTATTATTGACAAATGCCTAGAACTATTAAGTGTATTTTGGTGGATACCCAAAAGAAACGATGGGATACCATTTCTACAACCCACACGAGAACAAAGTTTCCGTTGCTCGTCATGCTGAGATATTTGAGAATAGGCTCAAATATACAAGAAGCGAGTGGGAGTCTCACTTTGCTAAAAGCGAGTGGGAGTATTGTAGGTCTTGAATTAATTTAAGAAGAAGATACAAAACCTTCTAAAACGCACTAGCGAATGTCATAATACTTAGGCTAAACATAAAAATGTTAAACCTTAGAATGTTGTTACTCACATTCATAGGCTAAACATAAAAATGTTAAACCTTAGAATGTTGTTACTCACATTCATAGATCCGCAAGGATACCTCATGATATGGTTTTATATCAATGATGAGGATTATGAGTTAGAGGATCATGGTGAACCTGCTAACTTTAAGAGATGCATTGTTAGATCTTGGATCTAATGAATGCCTCAAAGGCTATGAATGAAAAGATGTTGTCCATTAAGGAGATAATCATATTCTTGAAATTTGTTTTATCTTTAACCTATCGGTTTGATGATGATGTTTAAATGAGTTTCCTTTTAGAGAAGACTCATAGGTATAATATCGTATACATATTTAGTGCACGTTAAATGACATAAGAGTTTACTCGTACTCAAGAAATTGACTATGATTGAAACTTCTTCATTAACGAACTTTAAATATATAAAGATGATTTGATTGTCATACTTGTTTTCTTGGAAAGAAATATGACAAATTGGATTTCAAGAACTCTTTGTTGATTGATTACCTTGCAAGGAAGATATGTAATCAAATAAGGTTTAATGAATCCAATATAATCTTTAGAAAGTATACAAAAATGCTAGAATCCAAGTACGGATTAAAAGCACGCATCAAATGAGCATAATCTTAAGTTTAATTGTTAAATAAATCACTTGTTGAATTTGATTTTTAATTATAAATAAGATAGCTCATGAGTATATCTGAAAGCTAGTAAGAGTAAATTTGTTTTAACTTTTCTAAAATCAATTATGTTGTTGAACATATTAAAAATAATTTATTTGTCTAAGTAATATTTTATCCCTTAGATTGAAATAAAGTTTCTTGTAAGACTTTTAGGAAATGAAACATGCAACCTTGGAATAATATGTTTGATACATATATGGTGAATTAAGTCTGAATGCAATATGAAATATCATTGAGTGAAACTCAAATGATTTATCTCACTTGGTGAGATTGAACACATAAATGGAAACCTTAAGTCCCACTAAAGGATACATTATGGACATCATATTGTATATGTGATTAGTTGTATCATTTGCATGAGTGTAAGATGATTTGACAACATTGAAATCAAATTGAAAGATATTATAAGGAATATTCTAATTAATGTTTAAATTAGGAATTCATTCCTAGAATTAATAATGAAGATACTATGGATATGCATTGTGGTAATCATAGTAAGATAATTATGATTAACAAACCTTGGGTTTGTGTGATATCCAAACATTATTAAAGAAGTGTTCAGAATTTACGGTAGTTTGGCATAGTGTTGTTTGTATACACTAGTGCTTGTTTTAATTGAGATGATACTCAATCTTTGTAGAGGCAAGTTTTCATCATTATATGATAACATTTCTGGCTACATTATGCTAGGTTTAATAAGCATAGTTGCATAATACTGTATTAAAAGAATAAGAATGCTTTGTAGTTTGGAAAACTGTTGAGATGACTATCTCAATTAGGGTGTTTGTCATATGTCATGCATCTTATGGAAAGTAATGTGACTAGACTAATATAAGTAAGTAAGTGCACACTTACAAAATAACAATCATCGTATTATTCAAAGAACTTCACTATTCGTGACTTTTTTGAAATAAGTATTCTCAAAGTCCCACAAGATCATGACCTAGTTGATTTGTTTATAGAACCTATGCCTTATCATTAATTGTGATTATTGTAGATAAGACATTTAACTAGGATCTTTATGCACTGATCTTATTTGGTATTTGGATAATGAAACTGTAAGCAGTTGTATTAAATAATGAATTGACATATGTGGTATGATCGTTTTCATTTATACTATTGTGTTCTATATTTGCATGTTTAAATCCTTGAATAAATTTATTTGTTTTAAACTATGTCCATTGCCAGTTAACAATATGGGAATATTGTTAAGATAAGGCAAATGTGAGTATTTAGTTGTATTCTAGAGAATATGTAAAGATGATTCTGCCAACTTCACATGTTATTCAATGAGGTTGAATATTAGATACCCCACCCGTGTTAATCACTTTAATAATCGGCGTCATTGGGTGCATTACACACATGGTAAAAGTTATGTTTATCCTCAGACTTGAGATGCAAGGAGATTTTGCATGTATGGATAGCATTTTTGATTTTAGTCTACCGCTACACTGTCAAAAGGTAGTCATAAGGACTAGTTTCAAAAATATTATGAAATACATGACGAACACTTGTAGTCAAAAACAGAATTTGCTCCTCCACGTGTTTGGGAGTTAGATACTTATAGGGCCCCTCGTTGGGTTTGTGTGGCCACACATAAAGTGTAGTTAAGATAATTCTTTTTACATTTGGGAATCTAGATCAATACAAATGCGAGAAACATAATCGTTAAACTATGGATGAGTTTTGATCCATGTCTATATTTGTCAATTTTTTTGAGGTAAAGGGTTTCCTCGGTAAATGTATTACGCCATAAAAGCGATTCAGTACAAAGGATGTGGGTGAGTCCCACATCTCAGCTCGTTACATAGGCAAAAAAGCGAACATAACAAGCACAACTACTCCATAGGAGGATACTACTAAGACTAGATTACAATTGACTCAACAAACATCAAAAAAACTATTTCTTCTTCCTGCCACGGATCGTGTAACAATTCACATTTTTTTCACATCTGTTACGTCAATAAATATTTAACTATTTATTTTAAACTTCTACGCGTTTGCTTTTAATTTTAATAGTTAAGTTAAATCGCGTAAACTAAAAATCAACAATCAACGTAAACCGGCACCAAACAAATTTAGGTTACGTCAAGAGAGCAATATATTATTTTACGAAAGTAATAATCAACTTTTTATATTTTATTTTTATTGGTTACGTAAAATGTTTACGTTTAGTAATTTAATAGATTTAGGCATACCCGGAAGCACCAACACTTATCTATACTCAACCAAATACCCAGAATTATAACCAATACTCAAAAATTATACAAATTCCTTATCCATATATACATAGGGCCAGATATGAATGTAGAATACACAAGGAAGATATTTATTTTGACTTCTAAGTAATATACCATGTGTTATAAACATCAAGAAGCAAACTCCTACCAAATACTTACACACTCCATACTATCTTACATATTTTCCATACCTTTCTTACACAATGGTCATTCAAGACTAACCATGGTTAAGTTAAAGTAACCATTAGCTAGTTAAATCTTTCTATAAAAGGCACACTATGCAAGTAAACTTCACACAACTCATTTCCTTAAGTAAAAACAACACAAAAATACTCCCTTATGCTCTCTAGCTCATGGCACACAAACCAACCCCATATACATTCCATATTTTTTATTTTACAAGTAATCCAAGTATTCAAGTTTCATTATAAGACATATCTAAGGTGTATTGGAAGCTTGGTTTAATGTTTAAAAAGGTTAAACAAGAAAGGTTCAAGATTAGGGTTTCAAGTGAAATTAGAGTTTTCTTGATTTGGAAGCTTGGGCTTTTTTTGATAATTTAGGGTTTAGATCTTGTTTCTCTTCATCATACATCATATTAAAGTTATCTAAAAACCCTAAACTCTTTACATTTGTGATTTTATGTGTATATAATGTTTATATAGTTAACCACCATTTAGGGAACATATTAACAAGTAAAATGGATTTTTATACTTGTTCATGGTTTGATGAACTTTGTCATATGTTATATGGATGTTAAATACATGTTTTAATGGAAGTAAAAGTATCATACAAGTATTGGTTTATCTATAAAAAGTATATATATAAACTAGTTACTTAAAAGTTTACTTAATAAGTTTATAAGTAAAAGTGATGTAAGGACTTGTTTTCATGGACATTTCCTAGACAATATCATTGGACAATTGTTAAAGGACTTTAAGTATATAAGACTTGTGGCATAACACAGGGTAGAGAACTTGTAACAAATCAACAAGGCTAAAAAGTTATAAAAACAAGTTTAACATATTTTTAACAAAAAGATCAAAAGGGTCTGTTTGAATTCGAACAATAATGTATTTATTTTATGATTTTATATAATACTACATGTTACAAGGATCGTAATCATATAAAGAACTCGAAAATCCGAGCTATAACGAAGAAGATACGTCATTTGCAAGGTGACGATAAATAAAAGCTTTTATAAAAACAATTTTATAAAAACTTATTATTTTTCAATTCTGATAAAATTATATAATTATTTTTTACAAAAAGTATACATTTTTAGAATTCCAAAACATTAAGAATCATAATTATTTGATCAAAAACGAAGAAGTTATGGATTTTGCAAGTTTACAATAATGAATACTTTTATAAAAATATTTTTATAAAAGTTACTGTTCATATCAGGTATTTTTGTTTTGGAAAATGTCATAATTAGATAGAACTTTTAATTACAAAGCCGTGCTCGAAAGAATCACTAAAATCGGAGTTAAAACGAATAAGATACGACATTTACGAGTTTACGATAATTAAATTTATAAAAATTTATAAAAGTACATGAATAGTAAACGTACTATTCATCAGAGGGCTCAAAATACAAAATTATAATATTTTGATATATCTTTCTAATACGAAAGCGTGGACGTAAAGAACGTACGAAACGAGCTTAAAACGGAAAAGTTACGCCATATTTACTAAAGTGATATTTATAAATGTTTTTACTTTATAAGTGTTA